>OY720431.1:97810695-97972613 GCA_963082735.1 Pocota personata | reverse complement strand
GCCTCTTATTAGAGACGTAATGCCGAAAGTCAGGATGTGCGCTTCTGTACATCCGCATGCATGCCCGAAGACATTTCCTCTCAAATAACCGAAACTTCTGCATATACGATGGGCTTATGTTCCACCACACTGGACTCGCATAAATCAAAATTGGACGGACAAAGGCTTGGTAGCATATGATCTTCACATCGGATCTTAGATAGTTGGAGTAAAAAAGACGTTTGAGCGACATAAATGCCGCCCTTGCTTTTGTAACTGTATATTTACGTGCTCATTGCAGTACAAAAACTTGTCTAAATGGACACCTAAATACTTCACAACAATCTTGGACTCGATGCGAAGACCACTGGAGCTCGTTATTTGCAGATTTTTCCAATTACGTCTCAAATATGAATTACCGCGTCTTACAGGGGTGCGGAACAGTATGGTTTCACATTTAGCCTTGTTTATCTTCAGCCTCCATTCTGAGCAGAATACTTCAAGCTTGTCAAAGTTGTTTTGGAGTTCACTTTGGATGTCTTGTATTTTCGAACCGCTTTCATACAGAATAACGTCGTCAGCAAATGCTAGCGAATTATCCAAGCCCCTGAGCATTTCAGGAACGTAGATATTAAATAAGAGCGGTGCTGTGATTGTACCTTGTTTGAGGCCATTAGTAACATTAAAAACTTTAGTCGTCGTGTATCGTCTATCTGTTACAACAAATTTCTTCTCGTACACCATAGATGCAATCATCTTCACAAGATGATTTGGAAATTCATATCGTAAAAGTTTGTATAATAACGCGTCGATCCAAACTGTGTCGGAGGCTTTTTCGATATCCACTAGGCAGGCAGCTGTACTTCTTTTGGCATTTAGATTCCAAATAACATCTGAAATCAGTTTTGTTACAGCATGTACCGCCGAATGATTTCTTTTGAACCCAAATTGGTTCCGCGGTACAATCTCCTTTCTTTCGCACGCGAACAAAATGGACTTACTAATAACTACTTCAAAGACCTTCCCAATATTAGGCAGGAGACTGATTGGCCTATAGCTGGAAGGATCAGAAGGATCAGAAGGATCCTTCTTCTTTTTTATTATTGGAAAAACCTTCGATGTTTACCAATAACTCGGGAAGTAGCAGTTGTTAAATAAATTATTAAATAAAACGTAGTATTGCCGTATGATTTCGTCCGGTATATGCTTTAGGACAATATTGGGAATGTTATCTAAACCACTTGACTTTTTATTATTCAGTCGACTGAATATGTATGTAAGTTCGCCTAAGGTTGTAAAGTAGTTGTCAGTCTGTTCAGCTGTGAGTTGGTCAGCTTTTAATCTCTCAGAAATCTCAAAAGGGTTCCTGTTTCGTTATTGTGAAATGTGAACAATTCGCCACTTCTGCAGCTAGGGAGTTCGCTAGCATGAATTGCCTCAAAATGAGAGCCGATCAGATTTAGCTTATCCCACTATCTATCACAAAATGATTATCGATAATGGGGCAGAGTTGGCTATTAATCTCTGCCTGGGAAAGAAGCGACTGAGAAGACAGTGGGACTTCCAGTTTCGGAATTTTGACAGTGCTACGAGGCTTGAAGGTTTAGTTAATTTTAGGAAACATATCCCTGGAGTTAGACTTCAAAATGTTCTCGGCACGTTGCCGCCAGTAATCGTTGACACTATTCCGAAACTGCTGGCTTAGCAGTGTTCTCACATTTCTCAGGAGAGATTTCAACCTTTGCAGCTCCATGTTGGACGATTCTTATTGGAACTGACGACGTATTCGATTTATTTGAGTGATTAAAAAACTTTTTTAGGTTTGTAGAGTTTATATGTCACGATTTAGATAACATTCGATGCGATTTTTTGATTTTATTTTCGGAACTGACAATTCCATAGCTTGTAATACCACCATATTTAGATTCCCGATATAAAAATCGCATTCTTCATTAGTAAGATTCCTATTACAAGGAACACTACAAGAGAAAGTACAATTCCTATATTTCCTGATGGCACAACGCTGGAATTTGCACCAATCGGTCTACCTAAAATTCAATTTACGGACTTCGTGCTGCGTTGCGAAGCTAAACGTGGAGTCGCCAGCAAATGTCACCGGCATAACTATAGCATTATGGTCACTATCATACGGCAGTATTGAAAGTTTATTACCGTGGACCGTCTGTATTTGCAGTCGCGTGTACGCTATGTAAAGGTCAAGATAAGAGTTTCCAGAAGGAAAACTTGGTGTAACTGGGCTATAAAACTTGAATTTATACTCGATTTGGTTTTCCACAATAAAGCGATTTAGAAATCTGCCTCTAGCATTGGCCCTTGAGTTCATCCAGCTCGGGTGTTTCGCGTTTAGATCTCCCGCTAAGACGAAAAGTTGTTTAAACTATCTAGTCCTAGATCTTCGAACAATTTTTCGATTTCGGCTTTAAATTGGGTAACGGTTCCTGACGCAGCATACGACGATATTAGGTACAGACAACCATTATTTCTGAGAAGCAGCGTGATAATGGTTGTCTCAAGACAACTAAAGTTTCTAATTGCACTCCGTTCAACCGTTGTGAATCGTAGTGGTTTTCAAACGAGTATTGCCGTACCGTCACCTCTTGTTGAGTCGCGTCTATCTGTCCGTATTACGTCGTAGTTTTTGAATTCCAAGTAATTCCTGTCATTTAATTTTGTCTCGCTCATAAAGAGTACGTCAGGTCTATGATCCACCACAAAACGCAGTAGGTCACCGCGCCTACTAAGGGAGATAATAGAGTTGACATTGAGAGCAACTATTTTGAGGGTTGCAAAATTTGGCCTAGTCATTTTGACGAGTGAAAATGTTGAGAAGGGCATCTACCTTCGCCGACAGATCTGCAACAGTCTTGGTCAGACCGTCAACTTGTATTTGCAAACTATCGTTTGCTGGGCGCACAACATTTTGGACCCAACAATGTTGAAGCCAACAGTATTGGAGCGCAATGCATTGGGTGGTTTTGTGCCAACACTATTCCCTACTATGTCGGCAAAGGAAACTCCACCCCGAACATAATTATCAATCATTATGATTTTCTGTGAAACCTTTTGCTGTGTTTCCCTTTTCTGTGCTTGAAGCCGATCTGCCAGTCTCTTGTAGCTTTCGCAACCCCGCCAGGAGGCAGGGTGACCGGATTTCTGACAGAGAACGCAAAATAGCTGTTCGTTGCTCGCATCTTTTTCCACCTGGCACTCACCATGCTCATGCGAATTTTGACACTTGACGCACCTCCTAATCATCTTGCAATTCTGAGAAGAATGCCCGAATCTCTGGCATCGATGACATTGAAGGACACCGTTCCTCCGAATTCTTTCGAAGGACACTAAATGCCCCTCTAGGTACCTGATAGTTCTCAGGTTCTGTACTTTCCTATCCGAAGATAGCTGTACTTCTAAAGTAGGCAGGACTCTATTTTCTCGCTTAGAGTTCGCCGTAGCATACCTGAATGCCCCAACAAAATTTAGGTTTTCTATTTTTAGCGCTTTTAACTTTTCCAAGACTTCATCTGGGTTGAAGCCAACACTAAGCCCTTTTAACAAGAATGACTGTAACTTGTCTTCCTTATTTGTGTATGAAAAATATTTCGTTCCTGCTTCGTCAAGCAATTCTTTCACTTTGTTACAGTCATTCTTATCTTTATCAGTTAAAGTAATTTTACTATTTATATCTTTTATATTAAAACTATCTTTACCTCTTTCTTCCTTAAGTAATTTATACAATGTTCTGCTATCTTCTTTGTATATTTTAATTGGAGGTGGCGACTTTTTTTTTGTTACCACTGGTGCTGTTGTTTCATCCGATGTTTTTTCGCCCACACTGTCTGATATTGTTTTGTGTTATGTTGAGCCGTTATTTTTCACAGTCTCTTTTTGTTGTCTTCTTTTCGCTTCATTCTTTGATTTCATCATTGAAATGAGCGTTCTCGAAGTAGTGGGTGCAGCTTTTGTAGTTCCTGTATTATCATTTTGTTCTGACGTATGTAGAGCAAATTGATTTTCCCTATCACTGCATGATGTCACAATTTTGGGTGTTTTTCTTTTTTTTTTTTGTAACTTTTTTTTTAAATGAGGAGTCACTGTCACTCTCCTGCATTTCTTTTATTTTTTGTTTTAGTAATAATACTTTTTGTTCATATTTTTTTGCTATTTGGAATATTTCCATAAATTGTTCGCGTGTGATTTCAGCCGTATCCATCGCCCCCGCTCCTCTTTCAGGGGATGTCATTTTGCCGCGGATCACTTTTTTATTTTTTGTCTTATTTTTCTTTCCTTTAATAATAACAGTTGGAATACTCCAAAGGTAGGGTATAGTGTTTTAATTGTCTTTTTTCACTATTTAATAGTATCAAAATCGTTAAAATTTATTATTTCTAATTTGTTAAAATCGAAGCAAATTATTTTCGTATTGACAAAAACACAACCGGTTACTTCGAAATTATTTTTCCGACGAAGAACCGAACTTCTCCGATTGGGCTCTGCAAAAGTTTGAAGAAAATCCTGAATTTCGTCGAAAAATCATCTTCAGCGATAAAGCTTATTTTTGGCATAATGGCTTTGTCAGTAAGCAAAATATGCGTTATTGGACAGCAACAAATCAACATGTGCTTCAAGAACTACATTTCATTCGCCGATGAAAATGATCGCCATCGAGATGTGGGAAAGTGGTGGAAAATTGGCTCCATAGAATCGATCGCTGCAAACGTGCTCGCGGTGGTCATATGAACGAGATCGAATTCCATACTTGAATTTAATATGTGTACTACACCTGGAATAAATTTCAGCCCGATATCTCAATTATCCTGTGTTATTTAAATACAAAATTGTTATGTCCTTATTAAAAAATCCTTTATATTTATTAATTTTTTTTTCTTTTTTAAACTGTGTAAGGCAGTTTCTCATTACAATGTTTAGATCTATGAATGTATGCGATTCAAAATTTATAATAATTCAAAAATTATCCAATATATGCTCTTAGCACACATCATCCAGAGGTGAATGATGGTTGGTGGCTCGCTACGCTCACGGTAAAGGTTTTCAACTCTATGGTATGTCTTTTCGGGTAATCGCACGCTACATTTGCTATGCACGGTAAAGGTTTTAAACTTTAGGGCACGTCCTTTTCGGACGAGCGACTTAACTTCATATTGATTTTATAATCAACCAGCTTGAACCCCGCCCGCTTCGCCAGGCATTAAAAAAAAACTGTTGTTGCACTCAGCTGTATGTACCACAACGGTATTGCACACAGAAATTAAAAAGTTTTTTTTTTCAATATTTTTGAAAGTTTTTGTAATTTTTTTTTACCTATCACATTTGTACCGTAATTATCTACATTTAAAAAAAAACAACTAAATTGGTTGAAAATTACGGGCGGTAGATTTGCCACTTAGTTTTATATATATGTATATGATAGATTATCAGAAATAAAAAAACACAGAACTTCAGTTCCGCTCCAACTCTTACGAGCGTTGCTATCATTATTATATCGATACAAAAAATAAAAACGAAGAAGTGTTCCGTCCACCGAACTGCTAACTACTCAAATCAATGATTTGACCGGTAGTCGAACCAATTGCTTGCATTCTGTGGAAGAGAATATTCGTCATTTACCGGATGTCAACGTTTTGATTATGCCAGCGTCGTTGATTCTAAGCGACTTTTCCTGGAACGGAAGCAACGTATGTCTTTTCATACAAGGCTTTCTTGTGGCAAAATATGGTACTGAACTGGTTCCATAGGTGATGGTCAACAACTAGACACATCCATAGCCAAGGGGGATTATTTCCCTAAAGAATGCGTTGGTAAAAAACATATTTTTTATCAACCATTATTTGCCGATACATCTTTGCATTATCAGCTGTTTCTGCATATTTGTAGCAGCGAAACCGAAGTATAATTGTGAACAGCTCGTCGTGCACTACTGGACCTTATTTTACTAGCAAGTGGTGACATTTTGGGGCTTTAACCATGTGCCCCATATCGATATATTCTTTAAAGAAAGTAGAATATTGATTTCGACTAAATCTTCTCTCTAAACTACAGAATCCAAACAGCGAAACGACTTCTAGCTGTTCAAAATTATCGTTGAATGTAAGCTTAACCAAGAAACGATCATGCTCATTCTTTTATATTGTGATCACAAAATATTTTTCATACGACTGTCACTCTTCGCTGAGTATGGGAATCCAGTGAATAATTTCGATTTGCCAGAACCTTTTAAGCAAAGGGTTCAACGATGGTTCTTCTTTCTTCTACATTGCAGTGGGAGTGATTTAACCGTGTTATCTGTATTTTGTTAAGCACCACCCAACCAGAAACTGTTTTCTGAAGAATGGGTCGCTCAGTACCGAGTTTGGTTTGTCGACAATAATGCATAAAATAAATCGGCACCTTTCAATAAATCTATTGCAGAGGGTAAATGGAAATTTGGGTTTGCAAGTTCTAAATTCCTGGGAATGTTTCAGTCTGCAATCTCTATGCAGTTGCCCGTAATCGAAGAACACCTCTCTCGTCCGACCTCAGCCAATGACGAGTGCAGCGATATGTTCACAGGGATTACCACTTCCGGCTCTCCCAGCAAACTATTAGCTGCCAATGACCTATATATATCATATCGATACAATTAAAAGACTTCTCTCATTTAACTAAACAGTCTTCGTACAGTTTCTTACATAAGAACAATAAATTATTACTAATGTTCCTATAGACTGCATTCCGCTAAAATAATTATTGATGGAATCTACAATCGATCTTAACAGGGACGAAGGACCTCGAGAAACTTTCGTCAAAGCAAACAAAGCGTTGATATATGTTCCTGCATCATTAGATTTTTATTACTGAACCTTCCCTCCAATGTTTTGGATGGTTTTGGGTACTTTTGTTCGTCGTCCTCAAATTTCTTTATCGCAGCTAACGTTGGCCCTCTATTTCCCTGAAAACGTTGGAATCTTCTAATATTGCAAATTTGCTCTCAATAAAAGCGCTTGCACTGTGAAAAATGTATTTATTCAATGCCTCAGTTGAAAGCGCAGCTTTTGCTTTACTCGTATACACTAAAATTGCCGACTTTGTTCAATGTACAAATCTTCAATCTTATTTCAACTTTTGAGATTGTTTTCGGCTTCAGCAGCCCTAGTTCAGCTCTCAATCTGGATTTACGTATTCAAGATCTGCTTAAAGTACGACTCTGAAATGCCAAGTCTACACTGTAATTCAGGCAGCGAAAATGATGCCCCTTTATTTGTAGTCATCTGCCGTATTCGCGATATACATCCTTTCGGTTCTTTTAATTTGCTTACAGACGGTTGTCCATCTTTTCGATCGCTACCTTCCGCACATTTTTGGTCATTTTCTCTAAATGTGTATATATTTACATATATACGAAATTTACTGCGCTTTACTATACTATTAAATATGGTCTTTGATATAAGTTCATTTCAACAAAGTCAAGGTGCACCACTCTTAATGCCTAAGAAAGTGTAAAAAGGGATAAAAATTAAAGGAATGCAAAAAAGAAGAACATAATAAATAAAGGGCACGACTGGATCGCATGTACTTCCCCTAAACATGCTGTTCGTTCGTATATACATATGTATGTATATATATATTTTTTAAGGAAATTTTCAAATACCGGAGCACTCAGGCTCAATTTTCGGTTCATTGTACTACCAAGCAGAAGTCCTTTTTGTGTAGTGGTATACTCGGGTGGCTGTGGTTGCTGTTCCCTGTATATTGTTCAGATTTAAAAAAAAATCAAAAAGAGGCGGTCAAATTTGAATTTTCAAAAAATGGGTCAAAAGGTTAAAAATTTGGTGCTCTTTATACGAGTAGGAGCGAGTAAAAATAAAGACACATTTTTGTGTCATTTGACAATAAGTTATTTATTAAGTACTCTAAAAAGTGCCTAAACTGAAATGAAATTAAAAAGCCACCTTTATATTATACTACCTAACCCGGCGAACTTTGTTCCGCTTAAAAGTGATTAAATTATAAATGTCCCTTTCGAAAGTCGAGCCTCTCTATTGAAAGAATGAAACTCTTTTAGAATTAAATTCAATTCAATGCATTTTATTCACTGTAACGCTTTGTGATAAACAACGTTGCTTGTTTTGTTGTCCGGTGCGTCAACAAACAATGCAGACGGCTTTCCAACACGTGAACACGCCACGTACAATTATCCGTGAGAAAAGCAAGGAAATTCGATATTAAAGCCACACACTTGCAACGATTGGCTTTGCGATTTGTTGATTGTCATGGCGAATGCGAGTCGAACGGGATACTTAATGCGCTTAAACTCGATCGGCAAGTCGGTCGGTATCATCGGAATTCTTGGAATGAGAACTTCCTCGCCTTTGAACTTGCCTTTGATTATGGTGGCTTGGATGACGTTGTTCATGAGTTTCTGCACAGTCAGCCTGGTTCCATTGCACAATTTCGGTTGTTTCAGATTGCGCAGCATTATGATGACAGAGCCCAGTTTGAGTTGCAAATTGTGCGGTGGTAGACCGGGCACATCCAACGAATTAAAAAAATCAATTGGATAGTTTGTTGCTTCGTATCATTTGTTATGCGAACAACCGATTTGAATGAATGCAGTGTGGCTGCGATTTGATTTTGAATAATGAGATTCAAATCATCGACGTTCTTATTCTTCGCAGCTAATATCGCGCGTTCACTCAGCCAATCGTGATGTTCGGGAACTCTTTACTGATGATTTCACAAAAATTCGGCGGGAACGAAATCAGGCCAGTTGCAGCATCAATCGGAATTCCGCCATTTCAAATTGCCAACAGTTGTTTTGAGAAATCATCGGCTGATGGATCAACTCACATAACGGCCCAATTGATACAACTACACTTCGTCGTTCTTACCTGGATTCCCAATACCAAAAACCGCCATGTCGCTTCCTTTATTGACGTACTTGCAAACGTATTTGATGGACTTCACCGAATGGACTTCAATATTCAACATTGATGTGCGTTTTGAATACTTTGGAGAGAAGAGGACAATATGGAATAATCCAGGTGTTGTCCACCAAGACATCTTTCCCTTTCACTTTCATTCCGACTGTTCTGTCATTGTCATCTTGTGGTCGCCCCCGATACAATGGGTACCCGTCGTTGCCAATTGATTGTGTCTGCTAGGAGTGAATGTGGATATCGCTTAGAACATTTAGTTCCAACCATGCATGGCGAATCTGGATTGTGATTTCCGCAGGGCCCATGAATCATCTGCGTAGTTACGACTTAATACAATTGCGGATCGACTTCTTGATCAGGTATTTCGGCGCTAATGATTGAATCGACTTGGTCCGGTCGGATTTCCTCAATCAACCAAAGCAGAATGTGGGCATGCGGCAATCCTCGCTTCTACCATTCGACCGAGTACATCCAGCAACGCGGTTGTTCAAAAACATTGTACTTAACCATGAAGTCCATGATCGTTTTGAGTTTTTGTTTGAAAACTCGTGCGGTGATGTCGTGGCGGTCGCTCAAAGTTTACCCGGGAAGTAAGAGCTGCGTAATTTCTGGCTATTTCGGATTGCAGGTTTACGTGATGAATAAGTCGTGGCGTCCGTAATGCGCACATATGTCATTGTGCCGTGCGCATATTCGTGCATATTCCTTGGGTTTCCAAGATATTTCGCTGGGAGAATTGTCAACCGGCCGATGTTTGTTGCTGCTGCATCTCAATCCAAATTGATGGCATCTCTCAAGTGGATGCACTCTTCCGAACGCAATTTAGTTTGATTGAATAGGATGAAATTGAGGCGTTCTGTTTCTATCTTGACGTACATGTCGACGAAATACTGTTGAAAGAATCGGCGAAATCTTAACAGATGATTGTCGATGTCCTTGCGAATCATCAAGCGATATGCATAGCAGTTCATGCAGTTGATCTTGTTATTTATTTCGTGGCCTGAAAAATAATTTTATTGTTAGTTGGTGATAAAGATATTTCAGAAAACTCAGCAACTAACCGGTTATCACATTAATTTGAAAATAGTAGCCATCGTCACCTTCCCAAAACATTAGCGAATATTGTACTGCGTCGTATGACCGGTGGATTTCCATGACGCGTTGAAACAGTTCTTTATCACGTCGCTTGAGGACTATGTCGCGTAATTGTTCATTTTCGCCAACAATCACAACTGCAACTTCGTCAATTGTGGGAACATTGAATTGTCGTGCATGGGCACCACCTGGTCTTTTGTCTGCGCTGATGATGACTTTGTAATGATCAGAAGGCATCGCTTCCAATCCAGTTTTGAACACTTTAACCAACGCGTTGCGTTCGTAAGAGTTGTTGCAGTTATTCGATGATCTCACGTTTCACCGCTCGAAAAATCGCACAACGCTAATTGAGTTCATCATTTGAATTTCCACTGAAATAAATCTGAAGGAACTTATGATCTTTATTGATTTGCGGCAACAGAGCTCCTGCACGTGTAGAATAATGGAAGGGGAATGGGACAATTGATCCACATTCGACATATGGGAAAGTTCGTCTGACGACATTACTTTAAAGGTGGGATTGTAACCGCGTTCTTAGATAACAGTGGCTCCAAACGACGTCATTTGGAAGCATCCGTTGTATCGTTGGGTGTGTTCGAGGAAATGGCATGATTGCTGTGTATCCATACAGAAGCGACCGCAATGGCTGTGGTGGCGGCACCAAAACGGATAATTTGACTTTTCTTCCTGCACAGCACAATCCATTCGTCTCCGTTGAGAACCTGAATGCATTGCAATGCTGGCAGACGATATTCAATGGCTCAATATAAACGCACGAAAGATTATTGTATGCGATTGAGGAATTATAGCGAAATGCAGCTCGATTTAAATTGAAAGGTGGCGCACGTCCCATTTTCGTGAGGAACAAAATTAGCCGATTGTCAATTCCGTAATGTTTGTCATTCCTTAGAATCAATATTTTCTCCTTCCCATATAAAATGAAATTTTCAGATATCGTCGCTATCTTGAAAGTATGCATTTTCGGGTTTTCAGGATTTTCCCACTTTTCCAATCGAAATTTTAAATTTTCAGCTCCGTAGTGTATTTACCTGGTTCAATACGAATCGAATCGAGATTATTATATTGTTTTTTTTTTTTTTAAAAACAACAAAAAACGAGGCATTCGTGCAGTTAATTTGTGGATTATATCTTGTAGGGAATTCCAACAATCCAGCAATGTGCTCTACATTACTTCTTTTGACGATGGACATCGGTCTCGGGCTCGTCTATACAGCTCTTCTCGTAGAAGTTCAATGGTGTTAAAATTAAGTGATTGTGCCGGCCAGATTATGTTTTCTAAAACTCCTTCGGTTTATTTCTCTTCTAAGAGTTTACTGCATAATTTTGGGGTGTGTTTGGGGTTCTACTGCATTGCGAATCCTGCTTCAATTAACCGCAGGTCAGATGTCAAAGCATGGTCTCCTAAGATAAGTTTGTAGTCCCCTTTTTCATCATCGTCTCGATAAAAAAACTAAGCTTATTTTTGAAATAATCTAGACTTCAAGTGCAAAGATATTTTCATAGCTGATGTGGTCTAAGACTTACGACCGACAGTGCATGTACATGAAGTGACTAACTATTCAATTAATCAACAAATAAAGTTTTCACATGTGTCTTGAAGTCGCCACTGCAGTTAGATGGAAGGGCAATAGTCCTGACCCGCGTAGTGCACTTTGATCTCCAACGTGTACGTCGGTAATTCCACTAACAAAACACCGTAGAGTTTCTGTCAACACAGGAATCACTTAGAAAGTTCACATAATGCAATTTAAAACCACTTAACCGAACCGATGAACAGAATTTACTACAGGTTTTTTTTTTTTGTTTTTAGTCTGTATGGGCTACATTATAAAATGTTGTAAATCACCTTCATTCTCATAATCCTGTCTTCCGCAAAATAAGGTAAAAGCTATAGATTTATACTTTCATAGTATATTTATTCGACAACTTGAGCGACTATGTCAATACATACAAAAGTGAGACAAAAAGTTATTTTCTGAGTTGAAGTTCGTATATTGTTTTACGTACAGTGACAGTCCTAAATTAAAATTACCGAAAACAGTGCATATCTATCTACAGTCACCTGTACAATAGACTTTTCTTACTTACTTTAGATGGCGCACTGTCTGGGATGGACCTCGGCCTCAACCAACAAGCATATCCTGCCTCCAGTTTTCCACACGAAGTTAGCTGAGTTCCCTTCGCACTTGTATGCGCCACCTTAGGTGAGGTGGCGATGAATTCGAACCCTTTTGGCTACGTCGATGTCGCTGTACAGTCGGCATAGTTCGTTGTCGTATTTTCTCATCCATACCCCGACGGTACAAACTGGACCAAAAATGACTTGAAGAATTTTTCTTTCGAAACAACCAATGGGGTTTCATCCATCTTTAATAACGTCCATATTTCTATACCGTGTAGCGCTGTAGGATTGGAAGGATCAGAGTCTTATATAAAGTTGAATTAGTTGTCCGTGAGGGGGCTTTTCTACTCAGTTGACTTCTTAGCCCGAAGAAACAGCGGTTGGCAAGAGTGATTCTTCGCTGGATCTCTGCGCTCGAGTCGTTATTCAAATATACAGCAGAGCCTTATTAGACAAAGTCCTTTACTACCTCAAAATTGTACCTGTCTATTGTCACGTTCTGTCCAAGTCACCGATGTTGAGTGCCTTATTTTGACGACACCATATATTTTTTTTTGCCCTGGCTTTAGCGTTTCACAAGCCATTTTCGTCACTTATGGCTCAATACTCACGAAAGCACCACTGACAGCCCCCTGCGTTATTCCAATCATGTTAACGACGTCGGCGTATATGAGTAAACATTTGAAAGATCGTACCCTTGATGTTAGCTTGAGAATTTTGTGCAATCCTTTCAAGTATGGTGTTAAAGAAATCACATGGCATCGTAGTCCTTTTCTGACATCGAACGCATGAGTAATGTTGTTACCTACGTTAATGGACGATTTTGGCAAGAATATCAAAACTAAACCTGGCTCTGTATAGCTCGTCAGTATAGATTTGGAGCTCCTAGGTTTTTTCAAGATTTAATGCAGTATGAATATCTGATCTTTGGTGGACTTTTCTTTTCTAAAACAATACTGATTATTATTTTTTTTAAAGTATCACAACATTTACATATATAGTTATTCAAAGAGTAGTTCTTATCTCCTTTTTTTCTGTGGAAAATATAATAACACATAAGTACTCGCACATCTAATGTTAAGTTACACCACGTAATTCCCTTGGTGTTACGCAGCACAGTGGCCCATTTAGGCAAAAGTGCTTGCATAATTCAATTTCCGACGGGGTCTATAATGCGTGATATATAGCTGTTCATTTGTAAAATCAAAAAAAGAACACAATTTTTTTTACTAAATTTTTGAAAACTTGTATTTAATTTAATGTTTTTTGAAACACTATTCTCTGCACACTTTTTCGACTTAAGGTTGAGTTTAAAAAAAAGATCCGATAGGGTCCGACCTAAACTCAACGAAAAATTAATTCCTATATATTTGTGCATATTGTAATATGCGAGCTACGGCTCGAGTAGATAAAACAATATTCTGTGAAATTATTTCTTTATTTTTTAGTCTATAGAACAATTCAGGTTCACACTATACTATTCTTCGCAATTCTTTTCTTACAAGGTCTCTGTCCTCTCAAATCACTTTATCTCCTTTCAATTACTTAATTCACAAATCCAAACTAATTACTTCTTCTTGTTAAATCTCAACTTTCAATTTATCACAAAATTACAACTTCGCCCATTATCACTTTTCTAATCTCTTCGCCACAGTTTAGAAACTACTGCACCTTCTCAATCGCCATCTGTCCTTATATAGCAGAAGTTTCTGATAGCCAGAAACTTCTAGCAAATTCTTCGACCACTGGAACAAGAGAAATTCTGATGTAATAATTCTTGCAGTTATAATTCCCTCTTATCCGTGATATTATCCGTCTCTTTCGTTGACATGAGCTGTGGAGACTTCATCGCAGACACGAACCTCAAATGAAAGAACAGTTCGGACCAAAATTCTGCCAGAATGAAATGAAACTTCGGAATTTGTTGCATCATACTTCTAGGGAGCGTAGTTATTATTATGCTACACTGCCCCCTCTTAGACGTGTTCGTCCCGAACAAGTGCATCCTCATTTCGGCCATTGTATCGACTCAGTCGGTCCACATGAACCACTTTCATGTTGGCCCTTGGTCCTCGCTGGATGCGGTAGACAACATCGTTGATGCGGGTTACTATTCTGTATTGACCCTCCCAGTTCTGCTGCAATTTAGGTGATTTCCCCTTTTGGCGATGGGGATTATACAGCCACACTAGATCTCCTTCCTGGAATCCTGACGTTGTTGCCTTGGCATCATACCTGGTCTTCCTGCGGTCGCTCGTTATCTTAATCTGGCTTCTGGTCCTTTGGTGTATGTCCCTAAGCCTTTCCCTAAGGTCCGCAACGTACTCTTCTTCATTTCTGGGCTCATTGGTAGGAGATCCAAATTTCACCTCACTGGGTAAACGAGCTATTCCACCAAATAAGATTTCGAATGGCGTATGTCGAGTAGTGCTATGCACGGCACTTCTATAGGCCATCAAAAACAAGGGAATCTGCCGGTCCCAATCCCGTTGCTAGTCACCTACGACCTTCGAGAGATGTTCGTCCAAAGTCCTATTGAAACGATACACCATACCGTCCGACTGTGGATGAAGCGGGGTTGTCCTTGTCTTTTTGATTCCGAGTAGTTGACACATCTCTTGGAAGATTCTTGACTCGAAGTTCCGCCCTTGGTCAGAATGCAATTCCAAGGGCACACCGAATCTGCTAACCCAATTGTAGACGATCTGCTCCGCCACGGTTCTGGCTTCCTGGTTAGGGATCGGAAACGCTTCCACGCTACTACGAGTATATACCGATTACCATTGTCGGTTTCCGGAAAGGGCCCTGCGATGTCAATGGCGATTCGTTCGAAAGGTGCTCCCACGTTGTATTGGTGCATCTTACCTCGAGTTTTGATTCTCGGACCCTTGCTAGCTGCACACACGTCGCATTTTCTGCACCAGTCTTCGATATCTTCCTTCGCTTTGAACCAATAAAAACGTTCTCGTACCTTTTCTAGCGTCTTATTCACTCCCAAGTGGCCTCCGGATGCCCCGCCATGCATTTCCACAAACGACTTTCCGTCGGAGGATTTCAATTTTTTTTTTAAGAACACCTTCTTGGACATGGAGGGAGTCCCACTGCGCAAAATATGCCTTTAAGGTCGGGCTTCTGTGAGAGATGTACTGACGATCCGGTTTCTCCATGTTCTCCTTCCAGGCCAGAATCGGCTCGATATCCGGGTCTTCCTTCTGAGCGTTCCGGATCTCATCTACGCTCCAGCCGGCGATAGGTTCGGCTCTCATTCTTTGGATGGAAACCAGCTCCCGTTCTTCCTGACGCGCACAATGTTTACAATCCGTTCTGCATGGTCTCCGGGACAGTGCATCCGCATTAGAGTGGAGTTTTCCTTTACGATGCTGTATTTCGTAGTCGTAG
Source organism: Pocota personata (assembly GCA_963082735.1). Taxonomy (NCBI): domain Eukaryota; kingdom Metazoa; phylum Arthropoda; class Insecta; order Diptera; family Syrphidae; genus Pocota; species Pocota personata. Next base: position 97,957,043 of record OY720431.1, on the reverse strand, counting down.
ATTTGCAGCCTTTCGATCCATCTTGCGACCTGACCCTCAGGACTCTTGAACTGTAATAGCCATTTTAAGGCTGCATGGTCTGTGCGAAGAACGAACTTCCTCCCATAGAGGTATTTGTGAAAATGCTTCGTAGCCAAGATCAAAGCTAGAAGTTCCCGCCTTGTCACGCAGTAGTTCCTTTCTGGCTTAGAGAGCACCTTGCTGAAGTACGCAACCACCTTCTCCTGGCCATCATGCACCTGGGAGAGTACGGCTCCTACCCCGACATTACTAGCATCTGCATCCACAATGAACGTTTCCCCGGGAGTGGGGTAAGCTAGTATCGGGGGATCGCATAGCCGTTGTTTAAGTGCCTTGAAGCTCTTCTCGCACTCAATTGACCATATGAATTGTTTCCCCTTTTCCGTCAACTGGTGCAGGCTCTTTGCGATCCCGGCAAAATCCTCCACGAACCGTCTGCAGTAGGTGGCTAGGTCCAGGAAGCTCCTTAGTTGGTGTTTGTCTTTGGGGACTGGCCAGTTTTTCACCGCTTCGACCTTCTCTGGATCGGTTCTCACTCCTTTCGCTGAAATTATGTGTCCCAGGTACTTGACTTCCGCTCTAAACAGGGCGCACTTCTTGGGGTTGAGCTTCAGGTGGGCACTTCCAAGCCTTTGAAACACATCCCTTAGATTGTCTCGGTGTTGCGCAAACGTTTTTCCTACGACGATGACATCATCCAAGTATACCAAACAGGTTTTCCATGTTAACCCTTGTAGGACACATTCCATCAATCGCTCGAAAGTCGCCGGAGCATTGCACAGCCACTCTTCAAGTCGAGAGTGGAAAACCATCGGGCTCCTGATAGTGTGTCTAGCTTGTCGTCAATCCGTGGCAGAGGATAGCTGTCTTTCTTGGTGACGTAATTGAGCTGCCGATAGTCCACGCAGAACCGCGTGCTGCCATCTTTCTTCTTAACCAGTACAACCGGTGATGCCCACGGACTTTTGGAACTTTCAATCAGACCTTCTTTCTCCATTGCCGACACCATCTCTGCAACTTCTGTCTGCTTTGCCAATGGAAGGCGCCTAGCAGGCTGACGAATTGGTCTAGTATCACCAGTGTCTATTCGATGTTGTACCAGGTGTGTTCGGCCGTATTCTCCGTCCTGTGAGGCAAATACATCAGCGTATTCATTGATAAGATTCTCTGTTCCATAGTTCGCTGCTCCTGATTCAGCTCACTGGACTGGAGAATCGTCTCTCTCGTTTCCGCTGTCCAAGGTGATGGGAGAGGTTTTGGAGCATCAAGTTCAGATATTGTTGCGACGGCGGTAATCGGCGTGCATTTTCCAGTCACCTCCCCTCGCCTTAGTTTGACAGTGTGTGGTCTTGTGTTCAAAACTCTCACTGGAACCATGGTGTTCTTTGGTTCGACTAACGTCTTTCCCACGATGTAGTCTTGAGAATTCTTCTCTGGGTCTGGTTCTACTATGTAGAATCGGTGGCTCCCAAGATCACCTTCCAGCTTCGTCCAAATGATTGTCTCTGAAGACGGCGGCAAAACTTCGTCTTTGCTGATGACTGTCCTGAGAGTTACGGCATTCTCGTTTCCGTACACCATCGGAATCTCCACATTTCGATACCTCAGTACTTGCATCCCGATGTCCAAGATTACTTCATTTGCTTTCATGAAGTCTATTCCGATGATGCACTCGTCGCATATATCTGCCACCAGAAACGCATGGGAGAACGTCAGTCCCGCCAGAGTAATCGTAAGACGAACTTCTCCAAATACCTTCGCCATTTCCCCTGTTGCAGTCTTCAGGTAGTAGCTGTTGGTGTTGTGCAGCCATGAGCTTTTGACGATATCTCTTCTTACAATGGAGGCAGTGGCACCTGTGTCGATGGTGGCTACGCACTTCTTCTTGTTGATTAGTGCCTCCACTGTCAGGCTCTTGTTACCCCGTTTGGTTTGCGAAACTTGAATGGTGGTCCTAGGGGCCTCGATTCCAGTAACCAACTTCTGCCCGCGAAGTTGGTCCTTACGCATTTCCCGACTGCTGGTTTTGGGAAGTCTGACTGACAGGATGGATGTTATCACCGCCAGATGCTTCCTCTCTGCTTCTCCTACTTCCGCAATGTGGACAATTTCCTCGTCTAGGTGCACTTCTGCACTGCCGTTGTAGGTGTCCGGTTTGGTTGCAATTCCAGCAACGGATTTGACTTCCGCGAGCTCTGTCTTCATCCATGACGGCTGTTCTCTGGCATGAGCATTCCACGACGGACATTTCCCTGACACGGTGTATTCCCTGGTATGCTTGGTCCGCAGCCTTCATTGACAAAGCGAATGCCAATGTCTCGGGGAGTGTTTGCTTTTCAGCCATCCTTACAGCCATTTGCCATTTCACCGCCATTTCGTTGATAAGCTCCTCACCGGCTTTAGGGTATGAAAGATGGGCTAGTCGCTCTATATCCGCTTGCAACTGTTGGAGCGTTTCCCCCCTTTTCTGGACTCGACTACGCAGCTGAACCCTGTACACCTGCTGCATGTGTTCATCCCCAAACCGCATCTCGATAGCCTGAACCAGAGAGTCGTAGTTCTGCTGTTTATCTTCCGGGATGGTCTGCAAGAGCTCCGCAGCTGGACCCCTCAGTGCAAGTGTGAGTGCAATGGACTTCTCTTTATCGTCCCAGCTATTGGTCATTGCGGCCGCTTCGAATTGCCTTTTATTAATTGGCCATGATGTTTGACCATCGAAGATAGGAGGCTGCATCTCCTTTCTTCTCAGACCGTCAGTGGAATATTCTCTTCACGTTGCTGAGCTCCTTAGCAAGATTTTCGACTTGCTTTCCTACTATCTCTAATTGCGTATCCACTTTTTCAAACTGAGTCTCTATCTTCCCGAACTGAGTTTCATGTTTCTCAAAATTTTCATCGAATCTAGTTTCGACTTTTTCGAGTTGCGTCTCGACCTTCTCGATTTTCTCTTCGATCACTTCGAATTTGGATTCCAAGTTCTTGTTTTGCTCATCAAGTTTACTTTCCAGAGCATCTAGAGAATTCTTTTGTTCGTCCATTGCTTTCTTTTGTTCATCCAGCTTAAGTTCTAGAGAATTCTTTTGTTCGGCCATTGCTTTCTTTTGTTCCTCCATTGCTTTCTTTTGTTCGTTCAGCTTAAGTTCTAGAGAATTCCTTTGGTCGCCCATTGCTTTCTTTTGTACGTCCATCGCTTTCTTTTGTTCGTCCAGCTTAAGTTCTAGAGAATTCCTTTGATCTTCTATTGCTTTCTTTTGTTCGTCCATGACTAACTTAAGTTGCAGGAGCAGACTTGTTATACCCGGGTCGGCTGCTGTACTTGCTGGTTCCTCTTCCACGTCAAACTCTACGTCGTGCGGATTTTCACCTTCCTGCGTTACTGCTTCTTCCAGACGAATCAGTAGGGCATCTTTTCCCCCAGTTGTGTCGAGGTTCCGCTGACTGAGTTCTGCCTTTAGTTGAGTTATAGTTAGTTTTCCCAATTTGCGACCCATGCTTGTGCAATTTCACACCACGGAAATAGTTATTCACAGAATAAGTTTTATCCCGCTTCTGACACCAATGTAATATGCGAGCTACGGCTCGAGTAGATAAAACAATATTCTGTGAAATTATTTCTTTATTTTCTAGTCTATAGAACAATTCAGGTTCACACTATACTATTCTTCGCAATTCTTTTCTTATAAGGTCTCTGTCCTCTCAAATCACTTTATCTCTTTTCAATTACTTAATTCACAAATCCAAACTAATTACTTCTTCTTGTTAAATCTCAACTTTCAATTTATCACAAAATTACAACTTCGCCCATTATCGCTTTTCTAATCTCTTCGCCACATTTTAGAAACTACTGCACCTTCTCAATCGCCATCTGTCCTTATATAGCAGAAGTTTCTGATAGCCAGAAACTGCTAGAAAATTCTTCGACCACTGGAACAAGAGAAATTCTGATGTAATAATTCTTGCAGTTATAATTCCCTCTTATCCGTGATATTATCCGTCTCTTTCGTTGACATGAGCTGTGGAGACTTCATCGCAGACACGAACCTCGAATGAAAGGACAGTTCGGACCAAAATTCTGCCAGAATGAAAAGACACTTCGGAATTTGTTACATCATACTTTTAGGGAGCGTAGTTATTATTATGCTACAATATATACAGTTTCTCAAGGAATTGTTTTGACAAAACAAACAATTCGTAATTTATACTTTTCCCATCCAAAAACAAGTACTTTAATGTTTTACTTAATGTGTTTTATTATATTACTGTATCTACTAAGGAACAGGTACAAAAAATAGTACATTTTAAAAAGAGTAAACAAAAAACAGCAAGAAAAGCTAAAAGTACACAAAAATGAGCCTGTCAAGAAATTGTTTCCACAGATCTTTTTCCGTGCAGCGGAAGGCATTTACCGTTATGAGGTTGCTGTTTTTCTATAAACGTGCTCCTAGCTCTCCATTTAAGATTTACTCATCAACTGCAGCAGTTGGTAAATTATTGTGAATTCTAGATGCCTGGCAAAAGAACATCATTTGAAATGGCTCAGTTGGTTTACTATAATCACTGCATCGGAAAAAGTGTTCAAGAATTGCCCCAGATGTTTTCTTTGATCAGACAAACGGTATATAACATTTTAAATTGTGCAAAAAACGAGGGTAGACTGGAGGTAAAATCTTCGAATGGCGTCCTCGCAAAATCTCAAAACGAACAGAACGCATTTTGCTAGGACAATAGTGGAAAACCCGCAGAGTTCTACGAGGAAATAATAAAGTAGGCCATGAAAGAGAACGCATACCAATCAAGTGTTGCTTGCAAAAAACTGCTGCTTTGAGCACAACACATTGAAAAGCGATTGTCTTTCGCTACGATGCACATTGGCAAACCTGATGACTACTGGGATGACGTCATATTCTGCGATGCGACCAAAATTATTCTCTATTATAAAGATGGGCCTAATAGAGTGTGGCGACAGCCATGAAAAGCGTTGGAAAATCGTAACATATCATAATTCCAACTGTTAAATTCGAAAAGTTTTCAGTCATAGTGTGGGGGTGCGTTTCTAATAAAGGAGTTGGAGATTTTACAATTATAGAAAACACCTTGGACGCACAACAGTATTTCCATTTTGTTTAAGTCATTTAATAGCTCAAATACATTTGGGTTTGAGGTGACAACAAAACGAAATTTAAATTTTACCAAGATAATGATAGCAGATATGGTGAGGATGTGACTTCTTTTCAACTGCAGCAAAGTTTTGGATACGCCTGCCCAGAGTCGTGATTTAAACCTTATATTACAAGCCGTGATAGACGCTAAAGGTAGACATACAAAATATTAATTACCTTATATTGTTACTTTTCTTACTTTTAATAAAAAATATCTTATGTAAAAAAATTTCTTGACTGTTTAATTTGTGTGTACTTTTCGTTTTTCTTATTGTTTTTTATTTTATTTAAATATTTGTCAGGTAACTCGAGCTCTTAGATATATAGACTAGTGCTTGGAAATGTTTACTTCTTTTATTTTATTTGTGCAAATTTATATCTTTATTGAACTCTCAAAACAATCTTCAATTGTCATTACGAATGAATAATTGTTCTTTTCTTTTTCACTTCGAAGGCACATTATTAATCGTTTTCCTCTTACTTTTATTTTTTTGTATATCTTATTTTCATTTATAGAACAAAGATAATGTAATATCTATTATAAATGATGTTAAATTGAATAAATAAATACTACTATTGTTTTTAAAATGTACTATTTTTTGTAACTGTTCGTAAAGTATTGTAGATACAGTAATAAAATTAAATACATAAAAAAAATTAGGTACAACTTTTAAAGAAGCACTTTTTTTTGTATGGAAAAGTATAAATTAGGAATTTGTTGCTTTATCAAAACAATTCCGTGACAAACTGTACATAAGAACTCAGTCGAATGAACTTGCAGTCGAATGAACAAAGAACATTATTTTATGTTCACTACCTAAAATTTGGTTTTATAATATTGGTTTTATGGCAGGTCTTATTTGTTAAGATACCTGTAGGATGTCAAAAACAAAATATTACATTATCCTACCTGTAAATAGTAGCGATTAGTGCAGAATGTGTCGATACTTTTGTGTTAAAGATTTGAGAAGGTATACGGAAACTCTCATTGGAGAAGTATAAAAGGGTGAAACGTTTTGTTCAAAAGATCAGTTAAAAACTAATCAATAGATCAAACGGCTGTACAAGAAAATATAAGCTATAAGTTAAATTGAACACTTCACACAACAATTTATATGAACTTTTTCTTAACTTCTCGAGTTTATTTTTGCCGTAAAAAATTAATACCGACTGCTCGATGAAAATTTGTTAAGCGGAAGGTGTCCGAAATTGAAACATAAATTATCACTAATTTATGCACAGCTTAAATCAAAATGGGTTGCAGCCCATAGATTGAGACAGAATTTCAAAAAGAATAAGGAATGGTTGACAAATTGTCTCCATATATGTATGTACAAGGGTGGGTCAATAAGTCCCTGAAAAATTAAATAAGGAACACTCTTTTCGGTATAAAAACATTTTATTTTTAAACATAGTCTCCTTTTAGCTCTATACACTTCATCCAACGTTTCTCCAATTTGTTGATGCCCTCCAAATAATACGATTTCTCGAGCCCCTCAAAATAACCGTCTGTTTCAGCGATGACCTCTTCATTCGACCCAAATCTCTTACCTCCGAGCCATTTCTTCATGTTTGGAAACAAGAAATAGTCGCAGGGGGCTAAATCTGGGGAATATGCTGGATGAGTTCGTAGCCTAACTCATACATTTTTGCCATTGCGACTATGCGCCGGTGAATTGTCCTGGTGAAAAAGAACTTTTTTCTTCGCCAAATGCGGCCGTTTTTGCTTCAAATCGACTTGGAATCGATCCAGCAGCTCTGCGTAATATGCGCCGGTGATCGTTTTACCCCTTTCAAGGTAATCGATGTGAATAACACCCCGCGCATCCCAAAAAACTGTCGCCATGACCTTGTTTGCTGACAAACTCACCTTGGCCTTCTTCGGCTTCGATTCACCAGGAGAAGTCCATTGTTTTGACTGTTCCTTGGTTTCTGGTGTGTTGTGGTGAGTCCAGGTTTCATCCACGGTTACGAAACGGCGTAAAAACTCAGCTGAATTTTTCTGGAACATCGCCAAACACCTTTGAAGTTGTCAAACGAATGCGTTTGTTGTTTGATTGTGCGCAAACGCTTCACCCATCGTGCGGAAAGTTTTTCAAGTCCAAATATTTATGTAAAATCGAAATCACTGAGCCATGTGATAAGCCTGTGGCCTCTTCAAGCTCGCGCACTTTCATTCGCCGATCGTCCATTATCAGACCATGGATTCTGTCGACCATTTCTGGTGTGGTGACCTCAATTGGGCGACCAGAACGTTCGGCGTCACTTGTGCTTGAACGATCGCACCGAAATTAAGTAAACCAGTGGTGAATGGTTCCAATCGATGGTGAAGAGTCCCAATAATATTTGTCAAGCTTTTGTTTGGTTTGCGTGATAGTTTTTTCTCACAAAAAATAGTGTTTACTGAGCACTCGAAATTCACTTTTTTTCCATTTTAACGAAAATGCTAGTAGGCGTCTATATAAAATGGCTGCCACAACAAAACTATTTGACAGATCTGTCTGAAAATTTGGGTGCGTTCTTTTGAAAGATGATTCTTGACAAAAAAAATGAAATTTAAGTTGACGGCACAATTTGTGTTAATTTTCTGGGACTTATTGACCCACTCTCGAAGATACTGAAAGAACAGAAGAAATGTGTGATTTACCAACTACATCAATGTCATCAAAAGGAAGGCCAGGGAAATCAATAACTGAGTGCTGGACGTTCACCAAAAAACAAAAAAAACTAATAAATGCTACGGAAAACATAACCACTCTAATGCCTTAGTAATCAAATTAATAAGGATCATGAGAAGATGAAAGCTGATATAACAAAGGCTTATCTGCTTAAAGTAGTACTTAATGTTCACAAAATGTTGACTCTTAGTCAAATATAATCGAGTATCAATCGTTACCACTTGGAAGATTGTCAGAAGAAGCTCAGGAATCCAAAAATTAAGACTAAAATATAAGTTATCACACTGGTTCCTCTAGCAACCAAATAAAAAGAAAAAAAAAATTGTATCAATAACGAGCACTCGAGAACAATATCTTATCTTATATTGTATTACTTCAACACGAAATCCAAGGAAATGTGTTTGTGATAACGAACAACCTTTTTCCCAACCTCATTATCGTGCGATCACACGATACAAATGTGCATCGAAAACAACTATAAGAGAGGAAACCACTAAAGCCCGAGGTGGCGCATTCCTACGCTGACGTTGACACATCGTAATTCTGCAGGAGACTTTACTTTAAGTGTATTGAAAAGCGTTGTATTTAGTATTTTAAGTAATAAAAGTTTTTTTCATAATTAAAACGAACTAAACTTTTTAATTGGGGCTCAATCGGGATGCCAGGTTTAAAGTAAAGTTGAAAATAAAAAGTAAACATTAGACTCAGTGCATCGGCAAATATTAACAAGCCAGGATAATAAGTAAAAGCAGTAGAAATTCGTAAAGATCAACGATCCAGGGATTCAGCTTTGAAGACAAAGTATCCAGATTTCAGCACGGAGAACAAATGTATAGTAAGAAATTATTTCTAAGCATTATCCTTAAGAAAAATATGATATATAAAAGTTAAACAAGTGATTTTCATGGATAGAATTAGAAATAAAATTAATAAATGGAGACCCTAAACCATATCAAATAGATTATAAATTAAATCCTATAGAATCAGACTCAGAATCTGAGAATAAATTCGGTACGTCTCGGTACAGGTACGGGCTTAACCCACAAGCAGTCGATGATATAATTGCGAAAGCACTTACGGATAATAATAAATTGATTCAGAAATCCTTCCTAGAACAGGAAGCTAGATATAAACATGAAATAGATAAATTAGAGGGCCTGCTATCCTCCGTAGGGATAAATATTTCCATCACGGAATACGCGACTCAAAGAATAGATCTGACGATAACCTGGAATGAACCATTAGACGCTATAAAATCTTTGCCCGAATTTTCCGGTAGTCAGACCTCATACGTGAGTTGGCGAGAAGCAGTTCACAACTTTGTAGCATTGTATGGCATAGGTAGTAAAAAATATTTTGCGGCACTAACAATTTTCGGTAATAGGATCACGCAACACGCGAACGATATTTTAACTAATCATGGCACAGTGTTGAACTTCAATGCCATAATTTCTCGACTAGATTTTGCTTACGCGTACACGTGAACTGTTCTCACGTATCATAATAGAACAGGAACTCAGTATTCTTAGACAAGGTTCTCTATTGAGAAATCTATTTTGTATGAAGAAAAAATTTATTTTCATGTTGTACACAACGTCATCAAAACCAACCCAGATAAAGTGGTAACGATCAAGGAATATCCTGGTCCTACGACTTTACGTCAGCTCAGGAGTTTCTTAGGAATTATAGGCTACTGTCGCAAATTTATAAAAACCCGGCAAACGTTGTTCTGCCATATAAATTATTTCTAGTGAATATTTTGGTTGTTAAATAAAAAATACCGAATGTATTGTAAGGTGTTTGAATGTTTTAACGATCGAAAAAATTTATCGATAAAATAGAACGATCGTTTATCGATAAAATAGAACGAATGAAACGATTTGAACGAAAGTGTGTTTAACGTTTATGTTGCCGGCAATGACGGTGCGCATTGTCATTCGATAAACAAACTTGAAACGTTCGTAACTCTTGTGTTCTATTGAGAAGAAAGAACTCTTCAGAAATAACGGTACAATCAAGCATTTTATGGCGTATCTCGTCGGGTCGTTTGGACACCCAAGCGAAGATCTCAAAGAAATCGAACGTTAGTATAAGTCGATAGTGAAATATTAAATTTGAAACTGAAAGTGTGCTGTTGTTGTGTGACGCAGTTTTGTTCTAGGAACGGGCCCGATTTCGGATGCTGCTGTACCGGGCCGGTTACTTCAAGTACGACGGCAGTGGACACAACTTATTCGCCGTTGAGGATAGATTCCACGTGGATATCGAGCAAAAACGTGAAGATTTGACCGTGCCTGGCATTGCGCCGTGGGAAAATGGACTTCCGGAGCCCGAGTATGATGACGGTCCATTCTTTGATGAAGATATGTGGGGATGGGATCTATAACAGAAAGAGGAATGGACGATGACCGCACATAAAAATAAAAAAAAACACCAATCATTCATTTTCTCAATTCAATGTAATTCATTAACGTAACTGACATCTCTTAACAGTTAAATGTAAAGTGAAAAAAGTAATATATTTTGTATCGTAAAGTAGGAAAATGAAATGAAGAAAATCAATATTAATTTCGAAGAGCAATTGAGTGTACGATATTTTTTGTCAGTCCGTCTTTAGCCAACACAAATAAGCTCGATGGTTTGCCCATGCGAGAACATGCCAAGTATAATTGTCCGTGTGAAAAACATGGTGTGCCCAAATCTAAGCCGCAAACGGACATCGTTTGGACTTGCGGCTTATTGATTGTTATTATGAATGCCAATCTAATAGGAAATTGAACGCGTTTGAATTCAATTGGCACGTCTGTGGGAATCATTGGAATGCGTGGCAGTTAAACATTTTCGCCTCGGAATTTGGCATTCAAAATGGTGGCTTCGATAATGTTTTTCATCAATTTTTTAATGACCAATAGCGTGCCATTGCACAGCCGTGGTGGGTTCAAATTCCGAAGTAAAATAACCGGAGATCCAACTTTCAGTCGTAGAAGGTGTGGTGGCATGCCTGGCAAGTCCAGTGAGTTCAAAAACTCAGTTGGATAATTTACAGGTTCGTTGCCATCGCAAACTGTATTGACCGATTTGTATGATACCAAGTCGCCTGGCAACGGCTGCTGTATCTTGAAGTTTAAATCATCGACGTCCATATTTTTTGCTGCCAAAATGGCTCTTTCTGCCAGCCACGCATGATTTATGTATTGTGAATCAACGATTGTGCAGAAATAGGTGGGCAATTTTATGCAGCCAGTATTTTCATGGACAGCAACTTTTCCATCGCCGATATCTAACAATTGTTTCGAGAATGTGTCAGCGGATGGATCTTGTAGCATTTGGACTCACATGTTTATTTTTAGCTGGAATTTTTCAACATTACGCCAAAAAGCGTTGATTTCATTGGGGTATGTTGAACGTGGAATGACGGGAAGTGTTTGTCTGAAATCACCTGAAAGGAGTAACAGAGTGCCGCCGAATAGTTTGTCGTTGTTTTTTATATCTTTGAGTGTTCTGTTCAATGCCTCAAGAGAATGTTTGTGTGACATAGTGCATTCATCCCAGATGATAATTTTGCATTGTTTCAGCACTGTGGCCATCGACGATTGTTTTTTTATGTTGCACACTGCGTCTGGGTTATTTTGAATATTCAGAAGCAGCTTAAATATAAATGAGCTGTTCTGCCTCCATCCAATAAAGTTGCTGCAATAGCAGATGATGCAACGGCTAATGCGATGTCATTAGATCTTCGATAGCAATCTGTTAGGAATCAGATCACACCTGCAGCTGTTCCACTAATCCCTAACCTATCTTAACAAGCATTCTCAATACACACTGTCCATTCACCTTATCCCACACGCTCCCACATAGAACGTAAGATATCATTATACACACTGTCCATTCACCACATCCCACACGCTCCCACATAGAACATAAGATATCGTAGTGCACATAGTCGATTCACCTTAGAAATGTTCACATCAAATGTTCTCACACTCAGTATAGAATTTTCCCACTAAACTTCAGGTGGTGTCACATTGCGTCCAGGCGCACTATGATAATGCCTACTCATCAGAATTAACCGTGAAAACATTTGATGAAATCACCTGTAAATCATGTATAAATAGTTTGTAAGTGCACTAAATAAAGTCACTTTGTTTTTGTCGTTCGAAAAGAGAGTCGTTTTCATTATTTGCTACCCCCCACCCGAGGTAAGGAGCAAATTAGGAACTAAAGGTTGAAGTGGTAACAGCATCAACAAATCGCCAGGGTGATACTGCCTTGACGAATCTTTCTATTAGTCTATAGGGGAATCAAAAGAGATTCTCCTCAAAACATTGGTGACCCCGACGTGATCAAGTACAATATTTGCTGCCCCCCACCCGAGGTAAGGAGCAAATTAGGAACTAAAGGTTGAAGTGGTAACAAGTGCCGCTTCAACATCAACAAATCGCCAGGGCGATACTGCCTTGACGAATCTTTCTGTTAGTCTATAGGGGAATCAAAAGAGATTCTCCTCAAAACACAATTAATGCTTCATTGTACATAGCGTCGCTGAATGTAATCGTTAGGTCGTTGCACCGTGTACGAATTCGATGCAATATATCGTCAGTCATTGAATCTTTGTGTTTATCCCACAACGTGTCTGCTCGTTCCGGGAAACATGTAGTCAACACTATAGCGAATAGTAGACGAATTTGTGTTGCTGTACAACCCAGTGCTGCTTCAGCAAGCATATCGTCCCAGTGATTGTCGTCTTCGAGCAAGCCGAGTGCAAGGCATGCATCTTTATACTTTGGATACTGTTGTCCATTCACTTTGCGTATATCTTGGAATGACAATGGGCCTGTGACATTAACCAACAACAGTCGCAGATAGAAGCACTCAGTCTGCCTTGGATTGACTGTATATACTCGGCCCAAAGTGTTTGATTTGAATAGGCCGGGGCACGCATCAATTGGTGAGTCTTGCTTGCGGGGCATCCATTTTTTTGTTTGATTCTATGTGAAATGTTGGAGGGCGTCGTATGAACGGTGTGTGTCGGCGATGAACTCCAGATTATTGTTTCTTCTTCGAATCACAATTTCTCGCGTTGCTGTGCGGTCGCCAACCATGATTCCAGCAACGTCGTCAACGTCGTCGCATTGAATCTACGCACGTGCTCTCCAGCTGGTATTTTATCAGGATTGATGACAATAGCGTGATTTTCACTTTGCAATTCGTGCATGTGTGATTTGAAGAATTTCAATAATTCATTGTGCTCATTCAATAGGGCGTCCAGCTCGCCGACGATGCGCCTGGCTTCAGGTGAATTGGGGTTATTGTAGTCGCAACGTGCATCCAAGCGATTGGCGGGTGCGCGTTCGGGGTCCACACGATTGATGTCCTCACCGCCCATGAAGTAGATTTGTAAAAATTGATGTGGTTCGTTTGGCATTGGCAACAATGAGCCCACTTTGTGGTACACTTGGCCTTCGATTTTGAACGTTGAATTGAATTGTTGACCATTTGCCGCAGTATTGTGAACTATTACTGTTGCTCCGAACGATGTCATTTGGAAGCATGAATTGAATCAGCGAATGGACTTCAGGAAAAGGTTTAAATCTGGATCCGTGCCGATGAGCAAGCCGTTCTGGTGGTGTCTCAATTTCTGGTTGTTGCACTTTTCCTGATGCGCAACACATGCCGGCTGACTCATGTATGAATTTGAGCGCATGACAATGGGGACATTCTTTGTCCATAGCACCAATCAACACTTTCGGATGAGCAGAATATTCAATATTTGGCTCGTACTCGAATGCGAGACGAAGGAACGAAGCGGATGTAAATGCTCGATGTACTTGTTGGCGTTGTCGGTCATTTGCTCTGTGTGTGTCAATTACGAACCGGCGCGCTTGTCTCCGTTCCAATTGTCGTTGTTGATTTCGTTTAGCTCGTGTCTCTTGTGATTGAGATGCGCGCAATTGCGACATGCTCACACGCACATTTTCGTTATCTTGTTAAATTTGTTCGTTTGTTCTTTCTGCTCTACTATTTCGCATGTTTGTTGCTTTATTCGTTCGACGGTCAAATGGGCCCCCTTGCGTCTTGCTGGCATTGTTCACTGTAACACACACAAATAGACCAAATTGTTGTACTTACTGATGAAAAACGGTATGCCGATAATGTATTTATTCTTATAGTATTTTACCAACTTTTCACAGTCACAAAACACGTATGTATTTCTTGTAAATTAAAATAAGTCGTGCAAAATTTTTCACGCACTGCGTTGTGATGCATAACAAATGCAGAATGAAATGTTAAAGTGACGCGACACTTCACGTCAATGAATTGCGCATGTGTGGATAAAAGTTCGATGAGGCGGACGTATTGCCATCTGTCATTCAACAACATAAATAATTTCGTTCTGTTTGAAAAACGAACGACGGTTAAATTATTTGGATACAAATACAAAAATAATAAAATCGCGATTAAAAAATGGCAGGATGGGGTTAGAAGGGTGAGATTTGGGGTTATACGAGTAGGTATTTTTCGATGCCAAATCTAAAATAAATAAATAAAAATTTAAAAAAAAAATGTCTGGACCTAGGGGTATAAAATATACTTTACGATCTATTCTCACAAAAAATTTCATAAAAATCGGTCGAGCCGTTACGGAGCAGTGCGACCCCAAACACCGTGACACGAGATTTTTATATATTAGATTATGCAAACATTGCTAAACATTTAACCAAATATCTTCAAAGTGAAAATGGCAAGTGTCTACCCACATGGCAAAAAAGACAAACATTAAATTAGATTCAGACTCAGTCAAAGATTTGAATTACTTAAATGTCATCTAGTGGCAGAAACTGAATTAACACCACCCGACTTCTCGAAGCAGTTTGTGTTGACTACGAACGCATCCGATTATGCAATCTTATCACAGGACGGCAAACCCTTAACGTTCATATCTAAAACGTTATGGAAATCAGAAAGTAACTATGCGGCAAATGAGAAGGAACTCTACGCCATAGTTTTTGCTTTAAAGAACTTAAGAAATTACTTACCTAGTCCTGCCATAAGTTCAGTTCCACAATTTTCAGCGCTTATCGTTCAAAACTTCTTGCGGGAATAGAACCGTTAACTTTTTTTCCAGAACACGTGCACTAGTCAGTTTGGTTTCAGTTTGCAAACTATTAACATAGAGTGGGGCGTTAAAGAGAACCGAGTCGCGGTAATAGCGTTGCATAAGTGCGGAAAGAGTGCTGGCCAAATTTTCGAGTTGCTAAAACCACATGGAATATCGAGAATATTCGTTTATTGGGCTATTGCTCGCTTCGGCGAATTGTCTGGAGTAGAGGACAGGCCAAGAAGTGGTCTCCCGCACGTCGTCCGTACGAGTGCGGTAGTAAAGGCAGTGCATGAACGAATTCGGAGAAATCCCCTTGGGAAGCAGAAGATCATGTCCAAGGAATTGGATATATCAACCAGATCCATGTCTTGGCTGATTCGGGATGATCTGCATATGAAAGCCTATCGTCGGTCCACGGGTCATCTTCCAACTCCTCAACTTAAAAAAATTAGGCTGGAAAGATGCAAGCGACTTTTCCAGTGGCACGCGGACAATGGCCATGAAAACATTCTGTTTACAGATGAGATAATTTTTACCGTGGAAAAAGTTTTCAACAAACAAAATGTCAAAATTTACTTCAGCTAAGGAAGCAAAAAAAGTTGTTCCAAGGGTTCAACGTGGCCATCATCCCGCTTCCGTAATGGTTTGGTGGGGGGTCTCTCACCATGGTGTCACATCACTCCATTTCTGTGAAAAAGGTGTAAAAACTGGTGCAAAGGTTTACCAAGAAGATGTGCTAGAGGATGTTGTGAAGGGTTTGACCAACACCTTTTTCAATGGATACAGATGCTCCAGCGCACAAAGCCAAAACCACGTAGAAGTGGCTCAGAGTCAATATTCCTGGCTTTATAGCAGCAGAAGATTGGCCGTAGGCGAGTCCACGTCTGAATCTACTGGATTATGGTTTGTGATCAGAATTGGAGATCCCACAGAAATTTAGAAAGCCTTAGAGGAGCATTAACCAGAGCAGCGTCCACGATCTCCATGGAAACCGTTTAGAGGGTGGCCGTGGTGTAGTGGTAACATCAACGCTTGTCACGCTCTTGGTTCACGGTTCAAATCCTGATCTCAACAATCATCAATTTATTTCTTCTGAAATAAATAAAAAAGTCGATCAATTGCGAAAGCTTAGTCAACTCTACTGCGAAGGCATAACACTGGCAGTAGGGTGGTCATATGGCTTAAATGCAGCTTGATCGTGATGATGACATCAGGTGGGGGGAAAAAAATACTGTGAATCATGAGCAACGACAAAAAGCAAAACAAACAAGCTCCCCAGTTATCTGGACGCCACCCTTGGAGTTTACTGAAACTTAATACCACCTAAGTTTCGAACCCACTACACCAATCTTTCTTTCTCTCTCTCACAATTTCTACAAACGCCCGTGCCCTGAAATAATTTAATGGTATTCATATCCCATTTGGCGCGCAAATTATAGAAAAAAAAAAAAAAAAAAAAACGTGCCGCTATGCCCAATGGCCACACCGTTTGGAAGCTTATGTTAAAGCAAAAGGCAGTCATTTCGAGAGAATCCAATTTTTTTAATAATCAATATTGTGGTCTAATAAATGAAACAATTTTGAATACAATATGTTTACTGTTTTTTTGTATGCGTTTTATATTTGTAACTGATCGTCAACCACTAACGTTCGAAGTTTCACCCAGAAACCAAAATGCTGAAATGAAACGGTGGCATGCGTTTTTAAACCTGGAGCTACAAATATAGTGGCTGACGCCCTATCCAGACAAAATCTGAACCAAATTCCTCTTTAGCTACGCAACACTCTGCGGAAGCAGTGATGAATATCAGATCGAACTAATTGATCGCCTAGTTAACCAATATAATTAACAAATTATCATAGCAAAAGGTTTTGAAACTATACATGAACATTTTATACTATTTCCTTCTAAAACAAGACATATTATTACTTACAATAATGTTAATGATTTAGTACCAATATTCGAAGAATACATTAAAGATGGATTAGTATCAATATTTGTAACCCCGGATTCTGTCTATGAAATTTAAATACATTAAAAGAACATTTTAAAAATAAATTTATTCAAGCAAAGTAAAGATACACATTCGAGAGTTCACAGAAACTTTCGTGAGAACATGCAAGTACTTGATAAATATTATTGGCCTGGAATGTCAGATGAATTCCAACAATTTGCCCGAAATTGCGAGGTATGTAATGTCAGTAAGTATGGCAGACATCCCAATAATCAATCAATTGGCAAGGTGCCAATTCCCGTAAGGGGGAGTACTTACATATCAATATTATGTACGCTGAAAAAACTAAAATTCTAACTTTCTTAGACGCATATTTTACTTGTAGGACCAAAAAAAAAAAAAAAAAACCGGGTAATTAGGGTAAATTACAACCAAAATATAAACCTCAGAAAGTAAAGAAAGATTTTAGATAAAGCAGAATTACAAAACGATAAGATTGTCCATAAAGATAATCTGAAATTTTAATTTCAGACAATGGACTTCATAACCCTCATCTTCAGGGTTAGTGCCGAGATCATCGATTACACTCGAGACAATTACATATTGGTGGAAACCGGTGATGTACTATTGTATGAAAATACATCAAGTATCTTTCATGTGACAAATTTAAAATACATTCAAGATTTTCTAGACAAAACTAAACGAGAACTAGAACGAGACTATTACGAAACAAGATATGCTGACTCACCAAAAGTTAACAGACATGACAATAATTTTAGCATCATACAAACTCTTAGATTAACTCATGGTCTCACACTCTAAACGAGCAATAGAAACAATAGGGACTATCCGGAAATGGATAGCAGGATCCCCATATCATGATGATAAACTTACCATAGAAAATAAAATTAATCTAATTGCAAATAATAATAAACAATTTGTAATCAATTCCAAATTAGTTGAAGCTATTAAATCTGTTAAACATACCATTAAAGATGAACTTATTGCTGAAAAGACAAACTAATAATTTTTGAATTACAAAATATGATCAACACTTATCTTTAGCAAAATTAAGAATTTTAACTCCAGCCATTTTAAATATCAATGATGTTAATAAAATTGAAAAAAATACCTAATTAAAACCTTCACCATAATTCACTTAATTGATAGTTCAAATTTTGAGATTTTACAGAAAGATGGAATCATTGTAATTTATATTAAATACCCCATCATTTATGAAAAATGTAAATTATTCGAAAGTAATGCCATAAGCCAGGAAGATGTGAAATTAATTTTAAGTAAATAAATCATCAAATGTAACAGTAATTTTATTAATGTAAAAACTTATAAGAAATAACTAAAATATACAGTGCTGTGAACATTTTTTTGAAATTGAATCAATTCTAAGAAAATTATCGATTAAAAAGGAGTTTATCATATCAATATAAAATTTAAATATATTTCTGAAATCGTACGAGTGTGTTCTATAAAATAACGTAAAAAAAATCTTATTTACACATTTATTTTCAATGAAAAAATTAAAAATATGCAACACTATCATATTTTTGCTGTGAAAAAGTTTTTGAAATTTTTGTTCTTACTAAGAACAACACACATAACAGCGAACAAAATGTACCGTTATTCAATTTTTAGACTATGCATTGTCTTATATGCCCATTTCATTTGTTAAGTGATCCTTAGATATAAAGCACGTGCGATACACCAAATGGTTAAAACGGGTAAAAATACAGATATCTATAAATGTGCGTAATATAAAATGGGTAAGACTTTAAGTGAATTAGCTGAAAAAGCAAACTTAAATGTGTTCACCGTACATTACATTTGTAAGCGATACTACAATGACGGTTCTGTGCAAGATAAATAACGATCTGGACGCCCAAAAAAATATCAAATAGTGATGATCAATTTTTAGAGGGAATTAAGGCAGGAACCAAAGCAAACATCTACAGAGCTCCTATCTAAATTATGCAAATTTAGTGGGAATGCGGTTGATTCGTCTACAATAAGAACACCTGAAAATGAGGATTTGCTTCAAGGATAAGTGATACTAATAGAATTAAAAGACTGCAATATGCTTATAACTACAGAAATAAGGATCTTGAGTTTTGGAAAAACGTGATTTTTGTAGATGAAAGTAAATTCAACTTGTTTACTAGCGACACAAAACAACAACGGGTATGGAGAAAGCCAAATACGGAGCTACAATCAAAAAATATAAACAGCACAGTGAAACATGGTGGTAAAAGTGTTATGGTGTGGGGTGTAATGGGTTACAATGGCGTTGGTGATCTTGTTTCCATTGACACAACAATGAATAAGAAAGTGTATTTAAACATTTTAAAACCAATTTGGTGTCTTCTGTCGAAAAACTTGGTGTTAGCAACAATTATTGCTTCTACCAAGATAACAATCCGAAGCATACTGCCTTGGACGTACGTTTGTGGCTTCTATATAATTGTCCTAAGGTTTTGAAAACCCCGCCACAAAGCCCTGATCTCAACCCCATTGAGCACATTTGGGCATTCTAGCCTATCTGGAACAAGGAATTACAAAGAACCATCGCATTACTAGTGTTCGAGGGTTAAAAGAAGCTTTGGTTGAAGAGTGGGCGAAAGTACCACCAGCAGTTACCCAGAAACTTGTTGCGTCCATGCCGCAACGACTACAAGCAAAATGCAAAAGGAAAGACAAACAAAATATTAATCGTTTTATTTGTACTCATTTTGTACTTCAATTTTAATAAACCATTATAAAAAAAATTTCAAAAACTTTTTCATAGCACTGTACATTTTGTAAAACTAGCAAGAATCAGACATGTTTGCCTGAACTACTCAATAATCCAAGAACAGTTTGTAACAAAATTAAAGAGAAAAATCTAAACTTAGAAATAATCAAAGACGGTGCAATCCTACTATCTGGAGAACACATCTTGGATGACGAAATTTTAAATGTACTGAATTTTGCGAACAACACAACAATGGTAATGTGTACGAAAACACAACACGCTTGATTCAGAACTATTTGAAATCATACATGAACGACAAATATGAGATCGCACAATATTTTAAGTCTCTCGAGGACCAATTACAATTTGGCAACATAAACTTGTTAGAATCCTTACAGATCGAAGTTACTAATAGCCCGATCATATCCACTCTAGGATTAATATTACTAATAATCCTCATAACTGCATTTGTAATTATCGTTTATAGAAAGATAATCTCTAGATTGACACCACAAAAACAACTGGACCAAAGGGTAGAACGAAATCAAATACTTGTGAGGCAATACGAAGATGGGGGCAAGCTTTTTAAAGGCAAATGAGAATTATCACAACGGTTCCTCTACAACCGCAAAAATAGCACATAAAATTAAAAAAAAAATTAAATAACGACCACTCGAGAACCGCATCTTATCTGACGACATTCTATTACTTCAGAACGAAATCCAAGGGAATATGTTTCTGATAACGAACAACCTTTTTATCAACCTCATTATCGATCACACAATACAAATGTGCATCGAAGACAACTATAAAAGAGGATACCACCAAAGCCCGAGGCTCGCATTCCTCCTCTGACGTTGACAAGTCGTAATTCTGCAGAAGAATTTCCTTTCAGTGTATTGAAAAGCGTTGTATTTAGTATTTTAAGTAACAACATTTTTTTTCATAATTAAGACGAACTAAATTAATCTATATATATAAAAATGAATTGGTGTCGGTTTGTACGCGCATAACTCGGCTGAACATAATCCGATTTGCATGGGGACTTTTTGTTCGATTCGTATTGAACAAGTTAAACACACTACGGAGCCTAAAATTGCAAATTTCGACTAGAAAAATCGTAAAATCCTGAAAACCCGAAATTGCATACTCTGAGAATGGTGGCGATATCTGAAAATTTCATTTTGTATGGGATGGAGAAAATATTGATTCTAAGGAATGACAAACATTACGGAATTACAATCGGCTAATTTTGTGCCTCACGAAAATGGGACGTGCGCCACCTTTCAATTCAAACCGAGCTGCATTTCGCTATGATTCCACACACGCATACAATGATCTTCCGTGCGTTTATATTGAGCCATTGAATGTCGTCTGTCAGCATTGCAATGCATTGAAGTTCTCAAGGGAAACGCCTGGATTGTGCTGTGCAGGAAGAAAAGTCAAATTATCCGTTTTGGTGCCGCCACCGCAGCCATTGCGGTCGCTTCTGTATGAAGATACACAGCAATCATGCCATTTCCTCGCACTCTCCCAACAATACAACGGTTGCTTCCAAATGACGTCGTTTGGAGCCACTGTTATCTAAGGACGCGGTTACAATCCCACCTTTAAGGTAATGTCGTCAGACAAACTTTCCCATATGTCGAATGTGAATCAATTGTCCCATTCCCCTTCCACTATTCAGATCCATGGACAAATCTACCATCGTGCAGAAGGTCTGTTGTCGCAATTCAATAAAGATCATAAGTTCCTTCAAATTTATTTCAGTGGAAATTAAAATGATCAGCTCAATCAGCGTTGTGCGATTTTTCGAGCAGTGCAACGTAAGATCATCGAATAACTGCAACAACTCCTACGAACGCAATGCGTTGGTTAAAGTGTTCGATGCGATGCTTTCTGATCATTACAAAGTCATCATCAGAGCAGACAAAAGACCAGCTGGTGCACATGCACGACAATTCAATGATCCCACAATTGATGAAATTGGAGTGGTGGTTGTTGGCGAAAATGAACAATTACGCGACATAGTCTTCAAGCGACGTGATAAAGGACAGTTTCAACGCGTCATGGAGACCCACCGGTCATACGACGCAGTACAATATTCGCTAATGGTTTGGGAAGGCGACGATGGCTACTATTTTCAAATTAGTATCATAACGCCATTCACCGACTAGTTGCTGAGTTTTCCGAAATATCTTTATCACCATCTAACAATAAGATTATCTTTCAGGCCATGAAATAAAAAACAAGGTTAGCAGCATGAACTTCTATGCATATCGCTTGATGATTCGCCAGGATATCGACAATCATCTTTCAAAAGCATTTCGTCGATATGTATTTCACCCTATTCAATCAAACTAAATTACGTTCGGAAGAGTACATCCACTTGAGAGATGCCATCAATTTGGATGGAGATGCAGCAAACATCGGCCGGTTGACAATTTTCCCAGCGACATATGTATGTTGTAAGCCTCAAGCATATGCACGAATATGCGCAGGACGCAATGACATATGTGCGCGTTACGGAAGCCCTGACTTATTCATCACGTAAACCTGCAATCCGAAATAGCCAGAAATTACGCACCTCTTACTTCCCAAGCAAACTTCGACCGACAATGTTTTTGGATAACCGCGTTGCTGGATGTACTCGGTCGAATGGCAGAAGCGAGGATTGCCGCATGCCCAAATTCTGCTTTGGTTGACTGAAAGAATCCCACCGCACCAAGTCGATTCAATCATTAGCGCCGAAATACCCGATCAAGAAGCAGATCCGGAATTGTATTAGGTCACAACTACGCAGATGATTCATGTGCCTTGCGGAAATCACGATCCAGATTCGCCATTCATGGTCGGAGCTAAATGTTCTAAGCGATATCCACATTCACTCCTAGCAGAGACAATCAACTGGCAACGACGGATACCCATTGTATCGGCGGCGATCACAGGATGACAATGACAGAACAGTCGGAATGAAAGTGGAATAGAAAGATGTCTTGGTGGACAACACCTGGATTGTTCCATATTGTCCTCTTCTCTCCAAAGTATTCAAAACGCACATCAATGTTGAATATTGAAGTCTATTAGGTGAAGTCCATCAAATACGTTTGCAAGTACTCGTACGTCAAGAAATTAAGCGACATGGCGGTTTTTGGCATTGGGCATTCAGATAAGAATGACGAAGTGTAGTTGTTTCAATTGGGCCGTTATGTGAGTTGATCCATCAGTCGGTGATTTCTCAAAACAACTGTTGGCAATTGGAAATGGGGGAATTCCGATTGATGCTGCAACTGGCCTGATTTCTTTCCCGACGAATTTTTGTGAATTCACATCATCGAAAGAAGAAATTATCAGCAAAGTGTTCCCGAAGATCACGATTGGCTGAGTGAACGCGCGATTAGCTGCGAAGAATAAGAACGTCTATAATTTGAATTTTATTATTCAAAATCAAATCGCAGCCACACTGCATTCATTTAAATCGGTTGATCGTGTAACAAATGATGACGAGCAACAAACTATCCAATTGATTTTTTTAATTCATTGTATGTGCCCGGTCTACCACCGCACAATTTGCAACTCAAAGTCGGGTCTGTCATCATAATGCTGATCTGAACCAATCGAAACTGTGCAATGTACAAATCACTTTTAAGCGGAACGAAGTTCCCCGGTTCAGCTAGTTTATATATATCAAAATATGTGCAATTTTCAAGGATGCGGCGTAATGAAGACCTTTTCACTCATGACAGAACCGAAAAATATCTCAACATAGGATTCCCCAGAAAATATACGTTTATTAGACATTACCCCGGATGTTGATGAAAGTTTCCAAAGAAATTTGATTTTTTTTTATTTAAATTTTTGGTCCGTTTACTTTTTTAATTCACCGTTTGATTTGAAATGTATCACTCAAATAGTTTGTTACGTACTCTGAAGTGTCACAAAATAAAAAAAATATTCTTTTGATACACCTAAAGGAACATTATATACAAATGGTTCGTTTAACCTTCCGAAGGCAAGCGGGGTTACTCATAACCCCACTACTTGAGAAAAGGCTTTATGTCGTTTATGTTGTTGTCTCTTTCTATCGATCGGTCTATTCTCTAATTATATTGTAGGCAGTTAGTTGCTTGCATTAAAGTGTCGTGGTAAGTTGTTATTTTGATTATATTAAATTATTAATTTTGCTACATGGTTACCAGCCACCCCTTTTGCTATTAACGTAAATTTTATCTTTTCGTGGTTTATAACATTGATGTTTGGTTTTTAGATAAAAATGGCTTCGCTTTCGGATGATCAAATTGAAAATTACTTGCAAAAAATTGCTGATATGAGTTCTGATGATGAGCTCTATTCAGAGCTGGGATATCTGACAGTGACGATAATTTATTTTATATAGGTAGACATTAGTTCCAATAGCGAAAACAGTGACGATGATGATACCCCGCTAGCTCAATTGTGAGGAAATGTGCTAAGAGGTAAGAATAAGCATGTTTGGTCTTCCGTTCCACCAGCCTCGAGTCGATCACCACGAAGAAACATTGTGAATATTCGTCGACTAGGAAGAGGTGATGCTCAGAACATCGAAACCGAAAAATAAGTCTGTTTTACTCTTATCAGCAATGCCTGCATAATCCCGAAATAAACCCACAAACAAGCAACAGTGGGGTCGATATGTAAAATGATGCATTCATATAGTTCGGGTAGAGGCACAAGACGTAGGCCACTTCGTTACTTCTACGGCATGATTGATCAAGCTGGTATAAATTCGATGGTGCTTTATGTTGACGCTAAACGCTCAAACACCCGGATCAACAAGTTCTGAAGAAATTATTTAAAACAATTGCCCTTACAACTGGCGGAGCCCCATATGAAGCGTCGATTGGCTAGGAATTTGCCGCAAGAATTAGGAAACACTATGGGTTATTCTAAATATGAACCAAGAACCTTCTAGCGATGAACCCCCGGTAAAATTACAGAAGCAGGCAAGATGTGCACTATGTCGCAGAAAACAAGGTAAAAAAGTTGAAACTTCTTGCGTAAAATGCCAATTGCATGCTCTGACCATCGTAAAAATATTTGCCTTCCCTGCATCTAATATAAAAAATTATATACTGGTATTAAGATAAAAATAAATGTAAAAAAGATACTTTTCTCAGGTTTATATTTATGCAAACATGCGATGTCGTAATAAATAAAATCCTTTTTTTTTTCCAGTTTAAACAGCCTTGCCTACGGAAGATTAATTTAATTCTGCACTGTTTTGCTTGGATTGACTTTTATACAACTTCTTATTACTTCAGTCATGGACTTTCGACTATTTTTAAAATAAAATATATTTATCCCCTGTGGTGAGAAAGTCTTATTTCAGCAGAAGATTCTGAAACACCCTGTAAAGCATATTTCTCCAAATTCACCAATTTCGTAGCTTTCGGAATTGTCATGATCTTTATTCGTTTAAGAGATGATTTTTGCAAGCAAAAAAGTCAAATTGAGCCACTTTATTCTACAGGCCGTTGTATTTTGGATTACATCATTGCTGAGGCCGAAAGTTTGCTGTTGTTTTTGCATTTGGGTGATCCAATTATTTCTTCTTCTGTCTCTTCTTCGATTTTGGTCTGGAACTTTTTTTTTTTTTATTTTGTTATTAACAGACCTCTTTCATAATCCAACTCGTATTTTTAATTCTCTTTTGTTTTCCCGAACAACACAGTGAATAGCATGAGGCAAAAATTACTCAGCACACACTTTGTTGTGCGGATGACCGATATTTGTGTCATATATGTACATAAATTACCAAGCAAGCGGTTTTACTTTTTACTTCATTTTATAAGCAGTTGGGTGGTGTGACATAGTACCATTGTACTTTAATACCTATGTACATATTAGCGTGGCATGGTAATCCTTACATACTAGAGTGTATATTGCATTTTATATCAACTCAATAAAGTCAGTCATTACTCAACCGCCGTCCTTTGTATTACATGGTGTCAGAAGTGGGATTGGTTAAATAATAAATTCAATTGTAAATAAAAAATTGTAAATTTTAAAAATTGTATAATGCCCGATCCACCGAAAGTTATTAATGTCACGGCCGGTATTAATATTAAACCACCAAAACCATTAGAATTGACCAGTAACAATGTTGCGCTTTTGTGGAAAAAATGGTTGCAACAATACAGATGGTTTGAAACTGCTGCTCAACTTAAGAAAAAGTCAGAAGAAATTCAGGTAACAACTTTCGTGTCTGTCTTAGGAGCCGACGCAGTGAACATCTATAACTCCTTCACACTCTCCGATGAATATAGTAAAAAGTTGGAGGTGGTAGTCAATAAATTCGAGGACCAAAAATAAGCCTTAATTTTTTTATTAATTAATTAATTTATTTATTATATAATTAATTTTACGATATTTTTCAAACCCTTCGCTAATCTGGGAAAAACCAATTGCACAAGGAATGTGCTTTTTCCAAAAAGAACCAGGCTCGTTTTATGGCTTCAATAATCTCTTCCGTTTCGTCACATTGCCTTCCTCCTTCGTACACTTTTCTTGAAAGCCAATCCCACACGTTTTCCATTATGTTCAGGTCGGGTGAAGTAGGTTTACATTTTGGTTCTGAATCCAGGCTTTTGTTGTCCATGCGGTATGTATCGGTGACAAATTCCATCGCTTGTTGGAAATTCCATCGCTGTCCACCAAATATTTTCGAAAACTGCGGAAAAGCTCTTTCCAGTATCGATTTGTAAGTGATTGCCGTCATTTTGGAGCTTTGGAAATCCAGCTCCACAGTTCCGTAATATCACCTCCTTTGCTGTGCTGCCCTTGAAGATGTATTTCTTCTTTTCTCAAATCCTGGAAATAACAGCTGTATCTATCAGGTCCGTCCAAATAAAAATTTTTTTTCATCAAAAAAGACAACGGTATGTCACTCTCGATTCCACCTGATGTGACTTGCTGCAAAATCAAGCCACTGGATTTTACGTGCCGCATTCAATGGTGGTTTCCTCTTCATTTTTTCATGGCGAATATGGCTGGCCTTCTGTATCACGCGATGAACAGTCGATCTGCTAACTGTAACTCCAGTTTCTGCCTTAATTTTACTTACGGAGAGCTTTGAATTTGAAGCACCTCTCAGTATCGCCCGCCTTTCCTGACATGTTGTTACTTTGCGGTTTTTCCATACTTCTCCGGGTCCTTAATAAAGCTGTGTACAACAGTGGCGCCTCTTCCAATCCTGCTTGCTATGAAACCGATGGATTTTCCTTGTTCCCGGTAAGCTCGAATTTGGCCTATTTTCTCAGGCAAATGTCTTTCCTTTACCCATAGTTGTGGATTGTATGAAGTTATTTCTTGAACTAAGCTCCCTAATACTCGAAGTATTCTTTTATTTGATTTAAAACATGGTAACAGGTAGATTTAGCTACTGTTCGTAATCAAGTGAGACAAAAAAAGAGGTAAATTTTATTACCTTTTTGGGAAAAATCGTCGTAAAAGTTACATTTATCAACTTAATCCCATTTTTTTTTATACAATATTAACATCATATATCCTTCATTCCTTGTGCAATTGGTTTTCCCCAGATTAGCGAAGGGTTTGAAAAATATCGTAAAATTAAAACAAAAAACTGCCTGTTCGTAATCAAGTGAGACTGAGTGTACGTTCGAAAGGTGCGTATTTAATAAAATGTCTCAAAGTGATGGCGAAAATTTCGATGATTTTCTCACAAAAATCAAGAATCAGGTTCGCTAGAAGGTTCACTCCTGTGCAATAAAATAGTCATCGGAATAGTAAACGACGCTATAAGAGAAAAGTTACTAGCCAAGTCAGTACTCACATTAGATGAAACTGTTAAAACTTGTAAAGCTAGCGAAATAGCGGCTGTCAATGTAATCACCAAATACCGCAAGAAAGGCGATAATACAAGGAGGCAAATATATAGTCCAAAGAACGGCACTGAGTTTAACTGTAAAAGATGTGGTACCACCCACATACAAAGAAGCTGCCCAGCATTCAACAAAAAGTGATAAATGTGGAAGAAAGGGACATCTAGCATCGGTATGCAAAAGCGCAACAGAAAAGTGCATGCAATCACAAATGACATAGTAAGTACCATTGAAGACAGTGACAACGATAGCTTACTAGTACTATCTGTCGATACCAACAAAGACGATAACAATAATTATATGGAAGTTATAAATATAGAAAACAAAAAAGTAAAATTAAAACTGGACACAGGCTCACAGAGCAATGTGTTGCCTAAAAAAGTGGTTGATAAGCTAGTTAATATCACTGTGAAACCATCGCGTACAAAAAGTTTGATACATTCGCAAATGACAAAATAAACGTGCTTGGTGTGGTGACAGTAGGGTGTATAATTCGGAATTCAAAGAAGAGATTGAAGTTTAAGGTTGTTGACAAAGCCGTGTGTCCTATATTAGGAACAAATGGCTGCGAAAATTTGAAAGTAATCATGCGTGTTCAAGAACTTAAGGTAGAAGAAAATCTGTTCGAAGGGCTCGGATGCATTAAACACTTTGTTTACGACATAGATTTAGTTGAGAATCTAGTGTTTTAACATTATGCCCCGCGCAAAGTACCACACGCTATTCAGAGTGAAGTAAAGAAAAAAACACATAGGATGGTCAACATGGGAGTGTTAGAAAAGACAAATGGTGCAACTCCAGTAATGTCATCAATGGTTATCGTCCCCAAGAAAGGGAAAATAAGAGTCTGCATTGACCCTACAGATGTAAACAAAACCATCGTAAGACGATTCCATCCATTACAAACCCTAGATGATATCGCCGCAAACATCTGTAAGTCAAAACTATTCACGATTTTAGACTGCAGACACGGATTTTGGCAGATTAGGATCACCGACAGAACTAAGAAACACCTTACAATGGCTACGCCTTGGGGCAGATATTAATTTTTGCGTCTTCCATTTAGATTAGCATCAGCTCCGAAAGTCTATTAGAAGCTTATGTCAGATCTCCTCGAACATTGTGAAAATACGGAGGTAACAATGGACGATATTTTAATTCATGCACCCGTTAAAAAAACGCTAAAGTCAATAAAGAAAAATGATTCGCTACCACTAAAGCTCGATTCTTGGGACATATATTGTCTGCGGAAGGAATACAAGCTGATCCGGAAAAAATCGAAGCCATCAAAAACCTAAAACAACCAACAGAAAAAGTAGAATTACAGAGACTGCTTGGAATGGCAACTTACTTAGGTAAGTTCATAAATAATTTGTCTAACATCACAGAACCGATGCGGCAGCTTCTTAAAAAAGATATTCCGTGGCAATGGAGCGAAATTCAAGAAGAGCCCTTTAACCAACTAAAGAAAGCCCTTTAAAAACACCAGTGCTGAGATATTATGACCCCAATCGACCTGTCAAACTGCAAGTAGATGCCAGTCAAGCCAGTGCAGGTGCTGTTCCGTTGCAACATAATCAGCCGGTCGCATACACTTCCAAAGCACTGACAGCCTCTCAAAAACTCGCACCGCAAATCGAAAAAGAAACACTCGCCATCAAGTTCGCGTGTGAAAAATTCCATGATTTAATATTTGGCAAAAGGCTTTCCATCGAATCCGATCATAAACCACTTGAGACGATCTTCAAAACACCAATTCACAATGCACCTACCCGCCTACAAAAGATCATGTTACAAGTTCTTCAGCACCAACCAACAGTAACTTACTCCAAAGGCAAAGACATACCAGTAGCAGATACCTTCAGCCGAGACTGTAGTAATCCTGCAAACATGGAAAGGGACGAAGAACTGGAAATTCACGAAATTTTGCAAATAAGCGACACATCAATGAACAGAATCCTAAGAGAAACCCAAAACGACGAGGATTTACAAAATGTCCTACAGTATGTGAATAAAGAAGGGCCACACAAGGTTGGAGACATCCCAGATCAGATAAGGAACTACTGGTCTTTCCGAGAATCGCTGAGTAAACATAAAGGCGACTAAAGTCGTCATCCCGGATGCGTTAAAAAAGGATATGATGGTGAAGGTCCACCATGGCCACTTTGGCATTGACAGAACACTCAACATCGCGAACAGCTGTTTTGGATCAACATGACAAGAGACATAACCAAATACGTCGAATCCTATAGCAAAGTCAAACAACGGTCTGTGCCAAAGTTAACAACGGTCTCAACCAAAAGAGCCCATTATCATAAAGACGGTTCCGGAGCTACCATGGGAAATTATTGCAGCTAAAACAGTCGACATCAACAGAAGTTATACTTCAGTTCAAAAAGTGGTTCTCAACACACGGAAACCCATCCATTTTGGAATCGGACAACGGTCCCCAGTTTTCCTCTAAGCAGTTTCGTACTTTTTCGAAAAATTGGGACTTCACACATCAAACATAAAGCCCGAGGTATCCTAAATCGAATGGCCTAGCAGAAAGATACGTACAAATCGCCAAATCATTATTGAAAAAGTGCTATAAAGGCCTATCATATGTATATCTTGCGTTGCTAAACTTTCGCAGCACACCAAGAAGTAACGAACTACTGTCACCAAATCAACGTCTGTTGAGTCGAAAATCTAGAAGCACCATACCTTGCAGCAAGGAACTGATCATCCCCAAAGTCGTACATAACGTGCACAGCAATCTCAACGAAGCTCGAAAGCGAACCAAAAACTACGCTGACAAGGGAAGTCGTGAACAACAACCGCTAAAACCTGGAGACAACGTGAGAATTCAATAACCCAATCGCAATTGGATCTCCGGCAGAGTAGAGAAAACTTCTGATGCGCCTCGTTCATACCATAGTGCGCACCAATGAAACAGTAGTCACTTGCACATGACAAGAACCAGCATTGTACCGGGGAAAGATACAGTCGTAGATATAACACCAGATCGAGAAACACCAACCCACAACAACATCAACAACACCGAAGATACTATAAGCACCACCACCAATGCTTTGAAGACTTCACCCCAGAACATTGATACCTCCTACACTAATACACCTTACGTAACAAGATCAGGCAGATCTGTTGCAAGATACAATCAGAATAATTATCTTAAAAGATAATTATTGTAATATTAATAATTTGAAAAACATTAAGTATTAGGTTATTGTTAGAATTAGTTTATTATTACATTTGAAATGGACATTGAATTTTCATTAACTACATACACATGTATACAAAAAAACATACAGTTTTTAATATACATAGATACTCTAAAAAAGGGAGATGTAACATAGTACCATTGTACTTTAATACCTACGTACATATTAGGGTGGTATGGTAACCCTTACATACTAGAGCGTATATTGTATTTTATATCAATTCAATAAAGTCAGTCATTACTCGACTGCCGTCCTTTGTATTACAGGAGGTCACTCGCAAACTTCGAGTCATCATTTCTTGTTATGATATCGGAATATGCAACTTACACAACATTTTCATCTCCGTCATTGTCACTTTTCCTTTAAACAGGATAGAGCCCTGATCTTTTACGACTGAGTCCTAGTATTTAAATTTATTGCATCTCGTAATGACAATTCCATTTAGCAGGATATCCGGGGTTGGGTTTGCAGGTTCTCAAAAACGGCAATGCAAGGTTTTGTTTTTGTGCGGCTACTTGTTAAACTGTTATCTTCCAATGCCTTAATTAAATGTATTCTGAAGAGCTGCCGCGTCGCTATTTACGGTGGCACTATAGTCTGCGAAAAGGAGAAAAGTTTCATCGATATGTCCCTTTAATAAGAAATCTTGCATTGAAAAGCAAGGGACTTAGACAAAAGGAGTACATCTGCGCGGGAATTCTTCATTAAGTAACACGTGGAAATACTCTTTCCACCTATTGCAAATTTCTTTCTCGTCTGATAGTAAGACCCTGTGCGTCTTCAATATAATTCGTTGATTGAATCTCTTTCGCATTTTTTCTCCGTTGAGTAGCATTTTTGTTTGTTCCTCGACGTTGAACCTCTTCGGAAGTCTGCTGCCTATTGATCGACTGCGAAGAAGCATCTTCCAAGTTACGATAAAATCACTCTATGGCCGACGCGCGCTCTTTAGCTACCACTTCATTTGCTTCCTTTTTACATCGTTCGTATTCCAGTTTCAAACGCGCCTATTGAAATTCATCGTTTTGATTATATTTAGTCCATATATTTTCTTTACTAACCGCCTTTTTGTTTTTTTCGTTTCACCACCAAGTTTCTTTATGAACCGAGAAAAATTTGTTTGCGTTATTTATACATTCATTTGGAATTTGCTCAACATGTACCGCGCACTAAGTTCTTCTACAAGGTTCGTGGTATTTCGCAGCCATTGCCGCAAATTTACCAAATAAAGCTGGCGTCAAGAAGTAATTCTTATGTGTAACATTTAAGAACAACAATTATTTTTTTTTTGAGAGCACTGCGAAGTCTATCTGCAAACGTTACGAAACTAACATAATGTAAAACTAAAAATAAGGAGGAAGTACTTGCGGCAAAAAATTAATTTTTAACACATACATACATATATGAGAGGAGACGACATTTTTTTTACCTCCCCTATCAAAAGGCAAGGTTCGTAAAAATGTTCGATCTCTAGATTTTGATCAATCTTTGTAATCTAAAAAAGTAGGTCCTTCAATTCTGTCTGTCTGTCTGTCCGTCTGTCATTTGTAAGCAAGACTGAAGCTTATATTGAGTTTTGAAAATTTGTCTGAATTTTGGAATGAAACAAATTAAGGCTTCTGTTACCGATACACACACACTTGTTCCATTCTCTTCTCTCTGTTTCCACCTTACATCAAGTAATTGCATATAACATTCATAAGGCTTAGCCAATGCTTCTATACAAATTGCTACTTAAGGATTTTTGCGTAATATACACCCAGGCATGAGTGAATTGGTCCAATTGAAGTTTTTTCTCTTTAGTTTGTTGCAGTTATGTAGTTACAGAAATGGTAAACGAATTTTTATGTTAAGTCTCAGTTACGAAATATTTACTCTATACATTTTAGGTCCACTCTAGTCAAAAGAAAATTAGGAGTCGAACCCGGGGTGTCTGCAACTCAGCTAATTTATTTTTTTTCAAAACTCAATAAAAACAAGAAATAACACAGCTATTAAAAGTTCGCAAAAATCCAAGCAGGATCTAATTGTTTTTTTTTTTTTTTTTACAGAAAAATATAAAAAAAATAATTTATTCATAAATATGTACATACGAGTATAAGGCAGCTACCTATAAGACAGCAATACATAAGTTAAAACGGCTTAAAAATTCAGAAGAAACCCTAATGTTTTCAAGCTTGTGTGCCGAGTACGAGGGAAGCTAAACCCACTCAAATGTTACAAATGTATGGAATTCGGGCAAATAGCCAAAGCTTGCAAAAGTACAAGCGACTGGTCTAAACATTGC
Source organism: Pocota personata (assembly GCA_963082735.1). NCBI lineage: Eukaryota > Metazoa > Arthropoda > Insecta > Diptera > Syrphidae > Pocota > Pocota personata. The sequence continues at coordinate 97,923,991 of OY720431.1, read as the reverse complement.
TTACGGTGTGGCGAAAGTGGTTACATAGCAAAACATGCAACAAGGAGCCAAAATGTCTACAGCGTGAAGGCGAGGAGTGTATTGCTAGTAACCACTTTACGGGAAGATGTCTGTCGTATCAACGCGCATGGAGGGAGCTGCAGCTAAAACAATGAAAATACTACAGCTAAACCTAAACAACTGCGTGGCGGCCCAAACCTTTAAACACAAGTGAAATAGACGTAAACGCAGTAATTTAGGTGAACCGTATCGGCAATATGATTATACTGTATGTAAAGCGGACGGAACAGGCAAAGCTGCAATATGGGCCTGTGGCAAACGACTCTTCCAAGAAACAGGAGAACCCTAAATCATTCTTCGATTGTTGCGATCGAGGAATTTGATAGCAGGTTAACAATAGATGCTAGAGGTCGAAGTCCGGTTGTCATAGCCGAATGCGTTAAAGCATGAATCACAGATTGGGGCCGCTCAAGGACAAACAAGAGGGGGAGCAGACTTCTGGAGGCCTTAATGATCCTGGACGTAGTGCTTTTAAACAGCGGTAATGAACACACATTTAGTAGGAACGAGGCGGGATCGATAATCGACCTTACTTTGGTAAGTAACGGCCTTGCTCAGAAAACAACATGGAAGGCCAGCGCCTACTATACTCATAGCGACTACAAAGCAATATTGTTTAAAACGATGAATGAAGAAAGGCGTCACCGAAATACATCAAGGAGAACAGTCAACAGTATAGGGTGGAAAACAAATACATTCCATGAAGTTTTTCGCTCATATGATCGCGGATGTTATGTTGACGGTTTCGACCAATGAGGAGTGTATTGAACTTGCCACCGACATCACAAAGACGTGCGATGCTTCTAGGGTAAGAATGATCAACTCTACCCGTCGGTTTATTGGTGAAGACTGTGCGAACGCAGAGAGAACAGTCATACACAGCAGCATAACAAATCCCCAGGATAACACCAGAAAAGTTTTGGGAATAAAAAACCCAGGACCGGATGGCATTTCAAATATGCGTTAGCAGTTGCTAACGGGACGTAGCTGCTTCTGTACTGATGGGTACTGATTAGTCACGAATTGGAAAATAGGTGCAACGTGAGCTTTTATGCTAAAGATTATGCCAAGAGTTGTGGCAACTAGAGCGAGAAAGGAGAGAGCGCAAAAAACGCATAAAGCGACTTAGTGGAAACGAGCGGACACGCAGCTACATATATACCAAAATATACCTGTGCAAACGCATAAACTGGCGGATATACGCAAATTCATGCGCACACAACTACACGCAAACGTGTAACGAAAGTAGCCTAGGCTAAAACATGGAAACGCCGGTCCGGCGAATATACTCACACACACATACAATTGTCGTTGGACTCAAAACATATTATGGCTAACAGAAATAAATACTAACACTCAACAAGGCCTGTCCACACAAACGCAAGCACATTAACGTATCCCGAGAACGAAATAACGGTTTAGTGGATTACAGTCCCACTAACAGGATCGATAGACTTTTTTTTGGCTTTCTGTCTTTCTTACAAAACAAAAAAAAAACAAAAACAATAATAATAAACTTCACCATTTTAAATTTGAAGTCTTTGACTTCGCATTTGAATTCACCGCCCTCGAAAATCGATGTCAATTTTGGCAGCATTTTGTACTTTGTTGGGTACCAATTCTGACTTCGAATTTGAATTCAGGGATTTCAATAATATTTTCTACTCAAAATTCACTTTGATTAGTTCTCATAGTTTTCGCTTCTGTACTGCATTTTGAATCTGCGAATTTGTATTTTGAAATCCTGATTCCCGGTTCAGACTCACCCTCTTACAAAAGGCTTTTGCTTCATTTACCTCCCTTAATTTATTTCAATTGCTAAGTATGAACGACGTGCTTTCGCCATATGCGCTCTTTCTCTCTACTGTCCATCTTTTTATTTCTTTTGCATCGCCTTTTTTCTACCGACCATCAAATGGCATTTGGATCGCGACCGTCAATGGATTAACTAACATGATAAATAATTGAATATAATAACTGTTAGAGTTTATTATTTTGTACTTTGTAACAATCATAATTGTAAAAATAAAGTATAATTAAATTGAAGTTGTGTATATACGAGTATAAAAGTTTAAAAATAATTTTAACTTTGCAGTAATAAACAAATTCCAGACATGTGGAGAGATTTTGGGCTACATACACTGTCCGAATGAGGTGGTAAAATTTCAATAAAATCACCTATTATATTAAATCCCTTTTATCATAGTATACTTTTACATGCAAATATAGTTTTCGTGCAAATTTTCGATATTGAAATTTTAATCAATTTTGATATAACCATAATAAGGAAACTGAAAAAATTTAACCCGCAATTCTGTCGGCTTTACGGATTTTGTTTAAACTTCATATCTGAAGTCTACTACTTTACTTAAGGCCATTTAAAAAAAAAATGCAATTTTCTTGAAAATCGATCCTACGAACATTATTAAAAATTCATATCTGAGGTATGATGGATGAGCATTCTCAATAAAATTGCTTACTCAATTTGGTGCTTAAAATTGGAATAACAGCACTTCACTTATTAGCGGACTTGTCAAAATTGGCTATTTCTCGAATATGACTAAATCTATTTTATTTAAAATTGATATCTACATAAGTTACCTTTGACGTATATATATGTAAAGATATAACATTTAAATTTTTAGCATATGCCCAAACGAGTTATTAGCTTGTTAAAATGAACTTTAGAAATGAACAGCACATATGGAGCAAGTCATGCACTTTATTTTATTTTTATTTTTTATATATAATTCGCGCGCGCTAAAAGGAATATGAATACCTTTATACTCTTACAGGGCACGAGATTTAGGAAAAAGGGGAAGAGGAACAGAGGAGAAGCCTGTGCACATTGGCTTTAAATGCACTTTTTTTAGTTTTTTTTGTTGACTAGCGTTATTTAGTATGACGAATTTTAACGAAAACAACACTTGTCCTGTATATGAGAAAGTATGTACCTAAAAAAACAAACATAATTTGACTGAAGTGAGTTTTTCATATTTCTTATGGAGCACACACCTGTTGCGAATATCCTGCAACGGGTCTTTCAATAGCCACGAGTAAACTTTGACAGCCGATTGTTGTTATGTTGAAATAATATAACTGTCATACTGTGACGAGTGTGTTCTGTAACAGTTTCCATTTAATTATGGAAAACTTCACGCCTTAACAACGCGTCAACAAAATTCATTATATCATACTAATTTGAACTCTGTTCACGAAACGAAAATCATCTTCAGCGACGAAGTGCATTTTTTAGCTTCGTGAATAATCAAAATTGTCGGATCAGGGACGATGCCAATCCACAACAGTTCCAGGAGCTTCCATCGCATCCAGAAAAAATTCACTGATTGCTGTAGATTTTGGTCAGGCGGCGTCAGTGGGTTATGCGCCTTCCGAAATAAGCGAGGCAGTAATTGTCAATGGCGAAAGAATCGAGAGATAATACAATTTTTTTTAATCCGAATTCGCAGCAGGAAGGGTGCTACCTGCCACACAGCGACGATCGTGCTACTTTTTTCTTCGGGGCTACGTTAAGTCTCCCTCCTATGCCAATAAACCAACAATAATTCACGACCTGGAGAACAACGTCATTGAAGCTATTGCTGAAATCCAACTCGATTTATGTGGAAGAGTCATCCAAAATTGCGTCTCTCTGATCGCCTCCTGTGGAACCATTTTAATGATGTTTTGAAAACATAATTATTTCAGCCACACCTTCACAGCTCTTCTTATTTAATTTTAAAGATCGCCCTTATTGAAAGGTCTTTTATATTTGCTATCCATAAGCTCACAATTCCAAAATAAATTGAAATTTGCATTCTAAATCCATCATTAATACTCTTCAATATCATTGACAAAAAAATTACTGTTTATTTACTTAATACACTCACTTTTTCACAATCCAGACGCGCTATAAGATCAGTAATGTATACTTGTAACATCGCGAATACTATTTTTTATGCTGTCAGTATTTGAAACCATCTGCCTATCTCCGTTAGATCAAATATCGAACAAAATCAATTCCTAAAAATGCTCTCTTTGTATCTCCCTTCTATCTACTGAATTTAATCCTAATGTTTTAATTTTCGCTTCAACTTTTTACATTTAATGTAACATGCGCATATAATGCATACTCAAATTCTACTCGTACGCTTCTAATTTTTTATATTGTTATTATTCTTCGTCGAATATCTTAAGCTTAGCTTTTAATATTCAATCTTTATTTTTAATTTATTTATTTAATTGTAAGAAGAGAATAAAAATCTTATTGTAAAGCGATAGCTACAAATAAAAATACAAAATTAACAAGTTTAACTTGTATATACATAATAATCTGCCTGTTTTATTTTTATGTGGTGAATTATTGCACATATTTGTGAAAAGCAAGTATTGCTTTTGGCGCCCCCAACGAAAACACCTCCGTGGTAACTTTTTTTGATCAGGGAAAGAAACAATTTTGTTCGATTAACAAATTGATAAATTAGCCGTACAAGCTCTGAGTTGAGTTTTTTCTTGATTGATAGAAAGAAATATTTGTTGAAGAATTTCACAAAGTAGAAAATATACATATATAGTTATACAGGTGGGGACTAAACCTGCGATAGTCTTGGATTAAGCCACCGATGCCCTACCTACTAAGCTATCTGTGTACGTATTCTTTCTTGGTCAATTCTTCAACATCACTATTTCGCTATTATGTGTTTTGTCCCTTGGTATTGGTTGTAGCTATTGCTTGTAGATTTGTTATCAGCATCAAAAGTCATGTCGATATAGCCATGTCCGTCCGTATGTCACCACTTTTAATTTTGAGCCAGGAACTTGAAATTTTATATATAAGTTTTCCAGAATCCGAAGCAGTACAGTGTAAACATTTTTAACATTTGTAACACCGCAACTTTTTAAAAAATTTCGTTTTTCTCAATATTTTTGCTAGATACTGAAAAATATTGTCTAGGTAAGATATGTAGACGATGATTTTCTCTACATTCTGTCCATATATTATATATGGCCACGTCCGCTTTTTTTAGTCGTTTAAAAAAAAAAGAAGCTATACGGTATGGTTGTGTGAATATCTAATCAGAATCCGTGAACTTTGATTACAAATTTTGGGAACCTCGCCTACTTTTTGTTAAGAATAAGCTGCAACAACAGTTTAGTGCTATTTCATTAAAATCGCGGAATATCGTCTAGTGGTAACATCATCGCTTGTTACGCTGTTGGTTCACGGTTAGAATCCTGGCGTCAAGAATTATCTATTTATTTCGCATGAAATAAATAAAAAAGTCGATCACTTGCGAAAGCTAAGTCAACTCTACTGTGAAGGCATAACACTGGCAGAAGGGTGGTCATATGGCTAAAATGCAACTTGATCGTGATGATGACATCAGGAGGACGGAAAAAAATACTGTGAATCATAAGCAACGACAACAACAGCGAAACAAAAAAAAAAAAAAAATACTACCCAGTTATCTGGACAGCAACCCTTGGAGTTCACTGAAACTTAACTACCACAGTTTCAAACCAACTACACCAATATGTTTTTTTCTCTGTCTCTTCCGCGAAAATAGTCACCCAGTAAATCGCACGCAAAAAGTCAACATCTCTCAGTACTCGTAATATGTCGCTCTTTTACCCCAGGTCTCAAATTGGTGTAAGCAGAGAATAAAATGTCGGCCCATGTTTTCATTTCCTCGATTTTTTAGCAACATGTAATCTAGTCGAGGAAAACATTTAAATGTTTCCTGAATATTTCTTTCGTCCGTTTTGTTCGAGGAGCGTATAAATTGCTAGGTTGGCAGTGGAGCTATTTTTTGGTATTCATACTCTTTTTTTCTTTATGACGACGAAAAAAAACAACAAAAGAAATTAAAAGGATACGTATCGATACGTTCTCTGTTAGAGTACTTGCAAATGTGTGCGTTATTTGATATTTCTTTAAAGCAAGCAAACTTAAAAATTTTTCGCTGATGTATGTTTTGTATTTATTACGAGTAACAGATTTAATTTAATTCAACTAACAATTTTAAAACTAACAAAAAAAGAGAGCACATGTGCGTGCGTGAGTGATGACGGCTGAGCAAAACAGAAATGCGCCCAAAATGGGTAGCGCGAGATAACAGATGAGTCAACTAGTTACATCGATCAAGTTGATAACGCCCGCTGCTGGCATTACTTATCTACGGTCCACGTTTCCATCCTCCGACATTTCTGTAGTAATTGGATAGTTATTTGTCGTTTGAGTTTCTATTGGAACTTCCGTTGTTAGGCTTCAGTTATCGGATTCACTGAATGTTTTGTGAAGCTGCAACGTCTTGCTTGAAACATCTACGTCTTGATCTATAATATAGGGTGATCAGATAAGAACGATAGGGAAATAAATTTAAATAAAACAACAACGGTGTGAGATATCAAATTGATTCTGGCTGATTTAGCTACATTCATGCCATCATGTATGGAATAGCACATCATTTAAATGACCGCCTCGGCTTCGCTGGCAGTGCTTCAAGCGGTCGGTCCAATTTTTGATGACTCAGTTCAATATGTACGGCGTTATTCCGGCAATAGCGTCTCGAATGTTGGCCTCAAGCTCGTCCAAAGTGGTTAGAGGGTTGCCACTCAAGGTCGCTTGTATGGCATGCCATACGGATATATCGATGTTGTCGAGCTCTGGCCACAGAAAGTCGGTTAACATCGCTCTATACCGAGGACCATTGACGGTAACGGTGTCTCCTTCCTCATTTCGAAAGATATAAGGTCCGATGATGCCGCCATGTCATAAACCGCACCAAATAGTCAATCTTTGTGGATGCATTGATGCTTGGTCGAACACTTGTAGATTGTGGTCGCTCTAATAATGGCAATTTTGCTTGTTGACATAACCGCTGAGGCAAAAATGGGCCTCGTTTGAGAAAATGATTTTTTGGCCAAAATCCGGATCTCCGGCCAACATTCCCAGCATTGTCTATGATCGTCCGGCTTCAATTCTTGGATGTAGGCCCAAATCAAACTGCAAAATGAGCCTCTTTGACTCTGGCGATGACCAATTCAGCTGATCGGCGCCGAATCGACATTCCTGGGTCTTCTTCGATACTGGCGGCTACGGCGGCTATGTTTCCTTCACTTCGCACCGACCTGTGTCTGGTTGGTGGATTAAGATTGTACTCACTCTCAAACTTTTTCACGGAGCGACGAATTGCCTTCGCACTGAAGCCATGATGACGACTGATCTAACGACGAAATTCACGTTGCGTATTTACAACTGAGCCGGAACTTCGATAATATTTTTTAATAATTTCCACACGTTCGGGAAGTGTCAAACGTTGCATGATGAAATGGCGAACCTTGCTGAATATTTTGACAGCTGGATGTCATTGGTAAATTTATAACAATTGGAAAAACTATCATTGCTATCTGATCATCCTTTGGAAGATAATTTATTAGTTTTTGACAATATGGTTCTTAACAGTTCTGGTGTCAGACCATCGGAAATAGATTCTCAGCTGGAGTTACAATTTGGCAGCCGCTGTCGTAGTTGATTTATATGTTTTTGCCCATTTCCAAATTTAGTTTCGATCTGGAACGTACATCGACCCACGTTTTTGATAACTTTATCTTCAATCCATTTTTTTTATTTTGATATTGTCGTGCAAACACTGGTTCGTTGGTAGAAAACCTGACGTTGGGGTTGGGGTTGGGCGTATTACGATGTGTAATGAGCAACATATTCAGTGCATCATCCCACTGTAGTGCGTTACTAATTTTTTATTTTTTCCTTTGAAGCAAATTAAGTGTCATTGTCCGATACAATGGTGGTGGGGAGACTCTCTATGGCAAAAATGGACTGCAATGCATAAATAGTTGCCCTTGAATTGACTAGTAGTTTTTTTGGTCAACTCTTTTGCACATAGTTAACAACCTTCTGGATTGTTTCATCATGATTAGAGGTGTCTGCTATAAGTTTACTATTGACAGGAAAATCTGCAATAAGAGTACTATAGAGATGTCTTCTATTTCCAAACATGACTTCGGTTTCATCAAAAGTCGTGTCGGGTTTCGGTTTCCACATGTTTTTTATTTAGATTAAATATTGTTATGAACGGCTTCTGATTCGTTATTAATTCAAAATTGCAAACATAGAGATACACATGAAATTTGTTTACCCCATAGATGATTGATAAAACCTCTTTTTCGACTTGGCTGTATCTTCTTTGAGTCTTCGTTAACGTTTTAGATGTAAATGCTATAGGTCGTTCCAAACCATTTGGGTAAACGTGTGACAAGACCGCGTCCATGCCATGGGAGGATGCGTTTGTTGCCAACGAAATTGGAATGTCATCATTCAAACGTTGTATACGTGTTACGGCTGCAAGTTTTGCCTGAAGGCACTCAAACGATCGTTGCTGTTCGCCACCCACTTATACTCCTCACCTTGGGATCTGAGCTTATTTAATGGTGGAGCAATTTTTGAAAAATCTTGAATGTATTGGTTGCAATAGTTAATTTTTATGTTGAATGATTCTAGCCCTTTAAAATCTATTGGAACAGGTAACATCATAAGCGCTTTAACACGTTCCTCAGAGTGAGGGATCCCTTGGGCATCTATGATATGATCTAATTATTGTACTTCACCCATGGCCAACTGACATTGGTTTAACGTGCAACGCAAACCATGCTCCTGCAACCGCAGCATGTTTTGGAAACAGGCGACTTCCATGTAGGAGGTGGAATAATTCCTGAACTCGCGGTACGGGATGTCTATCCGTTTCTAATTGTGAATTCAATGTAATTTTAACCCTTAGATGCATGATTTTTCCAAATTTGGATTAAAAAATATCCTGACTAAGTATTGGCTCTAGAAACACTTCTTCATCAATAATTTTTAGTTTTGTCAAATTGTATGTTAATAATTTGCTAAAATATAGTTTGTGCCAAATATGGTGCATCATGCATTTAGCCATCAAAAAATTAAAATTAGAACCCAGTCTATTTACAAAAGTTGTAATATAACTCAAATTTTATTTAAAAAAAATAATGTTTTTTTGATAGCTAACTATACAAAATAACCACATTAGACGATGTTCGCTCAACTGATTTGACCTAACAAAAAGATATCTTTGTACAACAGTTACGCATATGTCAATTTTGTGAATATTTGTAAGAGATAATAAATAACTGCACATATAATGCGTCCATGGAATGTGCCTCATATGGCACGTTATGCATTTGTACTGACATAATGTCTCCAATCTAAAATATTGATCGGAAATCGGTTTGTGCCACATATGGAACATTATGCATTTAAGGGTTAAAATCTCCACAGATACGAATAGATCCATTGGGCTTAGATACTATCGCAATAGGAGCAGTCCACTGACTGGTCTCGACGGCCGTCAGGGTGTCTGTACTCTCAAGTAGTTTAATTTCAGCTCTCCCTGTTTGCTTTAAAGCGAAAGGTGTTGGCCTGTATTTGCAATATTTGGGTGGACTACCCGGTTTTAATACTAAATGACTAACGTATTTAGTGATTTTACCCAACTGGTTGCTAAAAAGAGCCCTGTAACGCTCACAAAGAGACTTGGTGTTATGCTTTTACTCATTCTTTGATTGCAAGGAAGAGAATAAGACCTCACTACAATCGACCATCTGCATACTAAAATTAAAGACTTTAAACCAGTCGAGCGCCATTATATTTGAGTTTTACGCGTTGTTGACCACTAACGTAGAAAGTCTGTGTACCAAACCCTGCATCTCGTTCTCAGTCATACCTTTTTCCGCCGGCGCACATAGTGGGCAACCAAGTTCATTGACGGTGAAAGCTGTAAATATTTTTTCTTGTTTTTGCACCCCAATTGAACACTGAGTCGTTGATACGTCTTAGATTTTGATTTCGTTTAACTGTCTAACACGTAAGTAATAATGAATTTAATGAATAAAAATGCAAACAAAAATAAAAAAATAAAAAATCTTCGACTTGGTGATTTGAGTGAACCTCAGCTACAGGATACTTGCGCCGCCTTCTACGTGACACTGATCTCCCACATGCTCGTGGATGAGAATCTGCTGCTTTATTTGAGGATAAACAGACGATTTTTATGTGCCCCTTTTTATGACATTGGGCGCAAACCGCATATTTGTAATAGCACTATATATATTTTTGCTATGCCTTGTCCCACTGCTTCGACTTTCTATCTGTTGTATCTCGATGTCCTCGTTATTCATGGAGACATTGCCTTCAAAAATATCGTCTCGAATAACGCGGTGATATTTGTTCTGAGCTAGGGGTAGGCCACGGAGGCATCGTCAGTGTGGATGAAGGGGACGGTGGACACACGCGGTTGCACGGCTTAACTCGTCGGACGGGGCTGGTTCTTGTCTCTCATCATTCTCACACCACCCACTCAAACACAAAATATCGTGCCATATGTGTATTAAAAGAAACCTAATAGAGAAGGGCTCCCGGAGAAAGGAGGGTATGCCACATCTAACCTAAACCTAACTATTCTAATCTAAACCTAATCTACTCTAAAACTTATGTTAAGCCCTAACCTGTACCTAAACTAACTTATAACTATCCTATTCTAGCCCTACGGCATCTGTATCCCCTAGTCTCTCCAGGATGTGGGTTCGTCTCGTCCCAGAGACGTGCCAGGTGTTATTGGCATTAGCATGGCCAGCCCACCCTTGTGTCTGGATGACACAACCTTCGCCATTTCCTTGGCCAATATTCACTGGAGATGGCCCCTAATGCCTCAATCCAGCCACTACTGTCTACTGTCCTGTACGTAAAGTACGTAAAGTCGCCGCGTATTGTCCTTGTCTCGTCAGTGCAGTCGTTCTGTCAAGTCATCGTCGCACCTGCTTAGCGAAAGAACGGCCCTCCCATTCCCCCACACACCATCGTTGCACAAAGATGTCTACCAGCACATCACTATATCACTTTCAAAAGTACAAAAAATTGAAACGAAATTCCGATACATTTTGCATCCTTCCTTGAATGTAGAATATCCACCAATGACAATATTCTCAATTATTTAAAACAAAAAGTAATTAGATCTAACCTAACCTAAGTAACAGAAGAATCTGCTCTTAACATGCAATCCAAAACTAAAAAAAAATATTCAACCAAAAAAATCAATAAAATTACTCACGGTATTCTTTGTCCCTCGTTGTCCTGCCGGCAGCACATGAAGTGATTTAATTGCTGACTTAGTGCAGATTTTAGTGTTAGGCCAAGTGCAGATTTTAGTGTTATCCCTAACCGTAACTTACACTAATTTGGCAAAAAAAAATTTAAAAAACTTAACTAAAAAAAATTAAAAAAAAAAGACTAAACTAAAAAAAATTCCGCTGATTCACTGCACTAATCTTAGTTGCACCAAAAAAAAAAACAAATGCTGTTCCCTCGTTGATCTCTATTACTGCTGCGGCGACAATGGTACGGAACACTTAGGACGGAGCACCTCCTTTTAGTAGCTTTTGTCCGGTTGCGTGACTTTTGCTCCTTTGGGGTAATAGTATCTCACTTGCGAATACCGGTTGGCCGTCTCGCGGTCTCCGCTAGCCGTTACTTGTAGACAAAAAAATCGGGGCCTACCCAAAAAAATTTTTGAAGAGGCTTGGGTGAAGCGGCTTTACCCAAGTCCAGGAAATTCACCAAAATTTACACCGATTAAATTCTCTGTCTCGTCGAAGTCGATTTCTATGTGTACGTACCTCTGCGTGTATTTGAAATATGTCCTACTCTCGAGGGATTCTATTGCCACCCCCGAATTTTTCCTTTCCGCCTACTGTCTAGTAAATTTATTATTATTATTTTTTGTTTTTTCTCTCGACCAGTCACTTTTACACTACTCATTTTATTTTTATTATTTGCGTTTTCTGCCGCTTAATTCGAAGTCATAGTGTTTTATTAAGTGCACTACGCGGTTAGATAGCGCATCTTAGCCTCTTCGGTATTTACAGTGGATTCGGAGATCCACATTGTTTTGGTTTTCGTTTTCTCTGCGGATACGGAGAACCACATTGTTTTGGTTTTTTTTTTTCTCTGTGTATACGGAGATGCACATAGTTTTGGTTTTTTTTTTTTCTCTGTCGATACGGAGATCCACATTGTTCTAGAGATCATGACGGCATCCATGAGCCAGAAATGTGCGGTAGTACGTGTTTCATTGTTGGAATGAAAGCCGTACACTGGTGGCTTTTTTTGGTATTCGTCAAGGTAGTTTTTTTTTCTCTCTTTTTTATTTTTTCTTGTTCTTGACTGGTGTTACCCTTAGTGACTGGTGTCACCTTTAGTGACTAGTGTCACCTTTAGTGAATTATTATTATTTTTTTTTTTTGTCGTCTCTAAGGGCTCGTAACAGGATCGACGGCAGCGTCTGGGTAGTCGTGAGGACACTGGCTTCGTAAAAAAAGTGGCCTGTAGTGACTGCAGTGTCTCTTCGTGCCCTTCGCGGGTTTACAGGCCGACTAACGTGTGGCAAGGGCCCATGCCCTGGGTTTAAGGGTCTCATGTTCCACCATCCGTCCGGGCTATAGGGCTTGAACTATCGCGTATATGTGTGTGTGTGAGTGATCTTTGAGCGTCGTGAACATTTGGGTGTCGGGGGGTATGTTAGTTTGAGTTTTACAATATACAGTCAATCTTGAGAGTGTTATCTACATGAGAGTGTAGTATAACAAATAAATCTATAAAAAAAAATTGCTCTTAAAAAAAAATAAACATCTCTATCAATGACTGAATAACTTTATATATATAAACAAATATATAAATCTATAAATAAATGAACAGATAAATATACTCTGTAACTAACTATCAATCTCTATGAATAAATAAATATATCTCTTTAAATATATATCTACCTCTGTAAATAAATAAATAAGCTATGATATAACTATATGTTATACCTATAGCAACGACAGCTTATGTGGGTCAGGTATATCACAATTTTCTTGCCCTTTATACGTGAAGGTCTTTGGCATGAAACTTGCCACCACTTCACCTCTCTGGTTGCCTACTTCGTACAGAGAGTTGCAGATCACTTTCAAGATCACCGATGATAGGAATTTCGGGCCTAGTTTGGCATTGTAACCATCGGGTAGGCTACTCTGTTTGAAGTTACGCCTATAGACGGTTTATCCTACGGCGTACTTAGCATCTCGGCTCCTTGTATTGTTCACTTTGGTAGATTTTTGATGAGCCAGTCTTAAGTTCTCGAATATTTTCTCTCTAATTAAAGCTAACTTATCAGTCTTACTCAATGTGTACCCTTGGATCCTTAATCATGTCCAGTCTGCGCAGGACGGCATAGTAGGGTTCCAATGATGTCGCATCGTGCACTATGCTCCTCAAAGCGAATGCCGCACTACTGACATGTAGGTCCCAGTTCTTCTGGTCCCCGACAATATACGACCGTAATTTGGCCAGTAAGGAACGGTTAACCCTCTCGGAGGCATTTGCCTGAGGGGAGTAAAACGCGGTGCGAACGTGTTTGTCCCCATATTTCTTTAGCAAGCTGGAAAACAATTCTGAAACGAATTGTTTCCTGTTGTCTGAATGGATAAATTCGGGGACACCAAAAACATGGAATACGTTTCCTTCTAAATATTTAACTACCTCAGCTGCCGTTGCTCTGCGGATAGGCCGCAATAAAATATATTTACTAAAATGGTCCAATACTATAAATATAATATGTGTGTATGTTCTGTCTTCTTTCGTGGGTATGGTAAAGTCGATGTAGAGGCGTTGAAAAAGTCATTTCGTAATCGTTTGTTGTCCCATCGGCGGTCGGGATATCACGTTTAGTGATTTGCTGCACTTACAGGTTACGCAGGCTTTAACGTAAGCCTGTACATCTGATACCATACCTGGCCAGAAGTACTTCCGTCTCAATCTTGCCAGTGTCTTGCTTATCCCCCCATGTCCTGCAGCAGGAGAATCGTAAGCAGATTGCAGAAGACTCCCACGCAACTCCTTCGGTACCCAAAGCTGCCATGCCCGATCTTCTTGCAGTTCGTCACCTGTCCGTATCTCAGTCCGTTTGTAGACAAATCCGTCGGATACACTTACGTCTGGTAGTTTGTCTTTGTTCGTGTCGACTGTCTTCCTTAATTCGTCATATTCCTCCGAAGTGAAGTATGGCGAACTAAGGTCCACCTCTAGCATCACTGTATCGGGAGTGAGCTCCTCCATATGGACACGCGAGAGAGTATCAGGGACTATGTTCTGGACACCCTTCCTATGTTCGATCACGAAGTCAAAACCCTGAAGCTTCAGGCTCCATCTGGTCAATCGACCAGACAGATCCTTCTGAGTCATCAACCACTTCAAACTTGCGTGATCAGTGATTATAGTGAATGGTATTCCTTCCACATAGGCCCTGAACTTCATTACTGACAGAACGGCCGCATAGCATTCAAGTTCCGTCACACTGTAATTCTGCTGAGCGGAGTTAAGCTTCTGGGACATGAATGCTATTGGTCGTTCGTTTTTCTCGGCGTCTATTTGGAACAACACACTCCCCACACCAGACATCGAAGCATCGCATTGTATGTAAAAGTGTTTGGTGAAGTCCGGATTTGTCAGTATCGGCGCTGTCACCAAGGACATTTTGAGCAGTTGGAATGCCCTCAGCGTCTCGTCAGTCATCGTAAAGGTTTGTCCTTTTTTGAGGCAATCGGTCGTGGGAGCTGATACAGAAGCAAAAAGGGGAATGAAACATATGTACCAACCTGTCATCCCTAGGAACCGACGAAGTTACTTGGGAGTCTTCGGTATTGGGAAGTTCTCGACCGCCGACACCTTGTCTTTGTCCATTCGTAGACATCCATCCCCGACGATGTATCCGAAGTACCTTATCTCCTTATAGCAGAACTTACTTTTTTCAACATTGATCGTCAAACCAGCTTCCCTTAAACATCTCGCTACCTCTTGTAACTCAAAATCTGCAGAACAAACCAAGAGGTCATCAAATTAGACAAAGTCATTTTCTTTCAGCCGAGAGGGAATGGCCTTGTCCATCAGCCTGCACATTCTCTGGGCGGCATTGCACAGTCCGAACGTCATAACCGTGAACTGATATAGCGGCCGTCCAGGGACTGTGAAGGCTGTTTTCTCCCTCGACTTGTTCTCGAGAAGAATCTACCAGAAAGCGTCCTTCAAATCAATACTCGATATGATTCGTGTATTCTGAAGTCTGCTCAACAGACCCTCGATGTGGGAAAGCACATAAGCGTCCTTTCGATGACCCCGAGAGAAAGCATTCGGTCGAGTTCATCGAAAAGTAGCTTCTGTTTTGCTGGCGAGATCGGGTAATGCCTCTGTTTAATGGGAATTTGTTCATCATCCACCTCGATAACATGTTTTCGAGGGAGGTCTTACCCAGACCTTGTACTGCAAACGACGGGAACAGTTGCTTGATTCTTTCCATTTGTGCTCTTTGTGTGGGTGACAATGTCTGGACAGGAGAACAAATCTCTACCGTCGGAGATGGAGTGTTAAGTTCGTCAATGATGTGAGGAGCCACCTTAAAGGCACACCAAAAATCTACCCCTAAATAGAGTTGATGCTGCGAACTATTAAAAACATACAACCCCATTTCTTGGGTTTTTGCCACCCCATGAAACAATGGTTGTAAAACGTCTTTGTATCCGTTGGTGGTTCCCGTCCGCGGTCCTAATGCCTGTAGACATCCTCGTCATCGTTACGTTCGTCCTAACTACGAACTCGAGTGCACCTTTCCCCAAACAGCTGATAGTGGCTCCACTATCTAATAGCCCTAGAACCTCTTCTCCTTCTATTCTCACCTTTGTATAGGGTCTATTATCATCCGAAGTACATATCACAGATGCTTCTATTTGATTCTTTCGTCGTCTATATATTGCAGTCTTTTCCCTAAGCCTATGCATCTTTCTAAAGTTCCGGAGATTTGAAGGTTGTGCTATCTCTTCTCCGAAAATTTGTCGTCTAGCTTCTTCTAATCTAATCCATTCCTTCGCTGATGACAGTACCCTCAGTTTTTCATATTCGTTCCCTAACTCACGTCCTTGCTATTCGGCCGTAGAAGGGGAACGGCAACGTATGTTAAACACATTAAATTGTGACCTGGGCAGCATAATTTAATGGGGTTCAACCAACAGAGTGGAATTTAATGGTTCCAAAACATAATGCTGTCTTCTGTCTCTCAAGCGAAACCAAAACCCTCAACCATTATCCATGGATGATACTTGCATCATTGAAACCGAAAGACTTGCCATTCTCGGTATGTGTATTAATAACCATCTTCGATGGAATGATCACATATTCGAAGTCGCCAAAAATTCTGCAAAATGTCTAGAATTCCTTAAACGGTGCAAGAAATATTTTACCCCGTCTGATCTGGCCTCAATTTATAAGGCATTCATCCGCCCTAAGCTGGAATATATCGCCCATATCTGGTCTGGTGCACTCAAGACCGTTCTGCACATTCTTGATAGGGTACAAAACCGCGCGTTAAAAAATATAGGTGATAGAGACATTGTGAATTCCATTCATTCACTAGAACATCGGAGAAATGTCTCCTGTCTCTCCCCGTTTTATCGTTTTTTTAATAAAAAAATGCTCCGGCGAAATAGCCAGTTGCATTCCTCCCCTTCAAAACTTCACCCGCAATATCATCATCAGTTCACCCTAAAGCCTAACTTCGGTCGTACTGTTAAATATAGGGATTCGTTTATAAGCCGAACGACGCAAATGTGGAATGATCTACCAAGCTCTGTATTTCCCCATCACTAGAACCTTCAAACATTTAAAGCCAACGTGCATAGGCTTATCCCATGTTCTCCTTCTCCCTTTCCTTAAAAGCCCATGCCCTGTAACAGTATAAAGGTATTCATATTCCTTTTGGCGCGCGCGAATTATAGGAAAAAAAAAAATTAAAATACTCTTGCAGTCGTCTGTGGAGGCTCTTTCTCGGAGGGATCTCCTTCGTTGCGGTATGCTGACCATTTAGGTCCCTCTTCAAGATTTGGACTGCCCCGGTTTATCCTGATTCTCCGGGAGTGCAGACGCCATCGACGAGTGATTCCTGGACGCACCGCCGACCTTCGAGTTTCCCTGACACTTCGGATAGTTGAAGGCGAAGTTACCCTGTCCACAACTGAAACATGTCAGGGTGTGAAACGATGAGGGGCATGCTGGTGGAGTTTACTCCGTATTTCTAGTTACGCCTGTCCTGTTTGCGAAAGTGTTAGTCATTTTGTTCGTAGAGTCTGTGTGCAAGTAGCTTGTTGGTCGATTCGTTCTTTTGTTTTGAAGTGCAGCCACTTCAAAATCTTCGTTCTCTACGTCACCCAGCATGCCTCTCCATAAACTACGGTTTTCTTGGTCGACGGCTAATTCGTTGACGCTACGCCTCGTCCTGGAATCTCTCGCCGCCATGTGCTTTTCGGCACGTCTACACTCCTCCCTCAGCTCCTGTATACTCCTGATGGTGCACCCGAATATCAGCCTGTCTTTAAGCAGAGTCTCTATACGAAATAGGAAGCTTTCTACAGACATCGATTTTGACGAGCCATCAAACTTAACCCCCCACTTATAGATTTCTACCGACTTTCCGAGACTTGGAGGATCATTAGGTTCACGTCTTATGTCTTGTCTGGGTACATAGCTAGGCCTGTGGAATGACGGAGTCTCCATCCGTGCTAAATAGCTAGTGTCAAACAGTTCGGTTGGTCGGAGTGTCTGTCTGTTCGTCTGACTACCCGTCTGTCCGTCTGTTATTCGTGGAGCTTGTCTGTCTGATTGCCGTGGTGGTTCCTTTTGCTGAATGGCTCCTCTTTCCAGGTCGCAGATCTTATTCTGTAGCAGGCTCATATTGGCCTGGAAAGTCGCCATTACTTCGCTCATGCTTTCTGCGAAGACCGACATGATCTCGCTTTTATGAACCGCTGGAGAAACCACTTCTCCGGTCTTCTCCTAGAGCGTATAGATTGAATTCAGTGTCGTTCCGTTCTTGTCGTAGGTCTTCAATACCTGCTGCCCCTGCCACGTTTTCTGTCTCTTCCGTCTGAAGCGTTTTTGTCGTCACTGTCTCTGTCCCTGGGATCCCTGTCGGAGTAGAAGTATATCTGTTGTGGTCCATCCCTTGTTTGTAGCTGCTCTCGCCCCGATTCTTCCTGATACACCAACAGCGAGGGCGGTGCTACTTTTACAGTTTTTGCCGTGTTCGCTACTGTATGTGTAGTACCTTCATAATTATTCGAGTGTGCTAGTCCCGTCCGTAAATTAGGATCCCAGTATTGGCGTTCGTGGCCTGTCATGTTTAAGTCTCGTGCTGTTCCAGTCCACGTAGCAGGGCGTCTGTCGGCCTGGTTTGTCATTTGGTCCTGTACTTGTATTTGTGCCATTTGCCGAGTAAGCCTACGTTCACTCCCTTCCTCACACTGAAACGAGATGCCCTTAGGAACTGCGCCCTGTTCTTTACCCCTATCTGCCACGATTTAAGCGTTCAAAACTTCTACTAGTTATTCAAAAAAAATCGAAAAAAAACAAACTTCACCTATCAGAATTCATAAAAAAAAATTTAAAAAAAAAATAACAAATCCAAAAACAAAATCTTATAGTAAGTGTACCGAAGGATATCAATTAAAAAAACAATCCCACCAGAATATAAGTACACCTAAAGAATTCAAAAATTTAAAAGAAAACAAAATCCAAAATTCTAAAACTCAATTCAAACCGCTTGAAAAAAATCAGATAAAAAAAATCTAATAATAATAATAATAAATATATAAACTAAAAGAAAACTAAACTACTACTAAAGAAAATCCAATAAATCATTAAAAAACTTAGCTGAGTATGTAATCCAATTAAACGGAGAATAAAAAAAAAAACCCTTAAATTTAACTTTTCTAACGATGTGCGATGGTGTATGGATGAATGGTCGGGTTCTCCAGTACCTATTCCACTGACTAATCAAGCTCGTTATGTTCGTCTTCGAGTCTATTATTCGTTATATGTTTCTGTACAGTTGTGGCTGGGTCTCTGGAACTCGACGAGTGTTGTCATAAATCCCTTCTGTCCTTACCACTACTAGCCATTAGGTAGACTCCAACAGCTGGCTGGGTAGAACTTTCAGAATAAACTCCAACACGGATAGAGCTTTAAGACCCATGCTCACGCCTCACCGATGATCTGGCAAAAGCCTTGACCCTTGGACAGCAGCTTTGTATTAGGCCTTTCCACCCTAACCTACTCTTTGTTCCTTCCTAGACCTCCAACTACCTCTCGAGATCTTCTGGCTTTTGACTTGAAGATTGCACAGCTGTCTTTGGTCTATGATGAAACAAAGAGTTTGATCTGCCCTTGAACCGAAAATAAGACAGGAAAGTACAATTGTTTATAAAAGCGGAAAATAAACTAATTCGCGAAATGAGGCTGATTGATATGAATCCAAGGTGACGACTTTCACAGAGTGAAAATCATCCCCTTGGAGTCGCAATCTGGCCTCTAAAACTATTCGATATCGTTGGGCGGCATTGTTATGAGCTAGGGGTAGGCCACGGAGGCATCTTCAGTGTGGATGGAGGGGACGGTGGCACGCACGCGGTTGCACGGCTTAACTCGTCGGACTGGGCTGTTTCTTGTCTCCTAACACGTCGTCCTGTCAAGTCATCGTCGCACCTGCTCAGCGAAAGGACGGCCCCCCATTCCCCCATCGTTGTACAAAGAAGTCTACCAGCACATCACTATATCACTTTCAAAAGTTTACCAAAAGGGAAACGAAATTCCGATACATTTTGGATCCTTCCTTGAATGTAGAATATCCATCAATGACAATATTCTCAATTATTTAAAACGAAAAGTAATTAGATCTAACCTAACCTCAGTAACAAAAGAATCTGCTCTTAACATGCAATCCAAAACTAAAAAAAATCATTAAAATTACTCACGGTTTTCTTTGTCCCTCGTTGTCCTGCCGGCAGCACATGGAGAGATTTAATTGCTGACTTTCCAGCTGTATGCACTCGAACAACGAAACCAATGATGCTAAGTGCAGATTTTAGTGTTATTCCTAACCTTAACTTACACTAAATTGGCAATTGAGCCGTTACTTGCGGACATTAAATTCGATTTAAATTCTCCGTCTCGTCGAAGTCGATTTCTATGTGTACGTACCTCTGCGTGTATTCCAAATATGTCCTACTCTCGAGTGATTCTATTGCCATCTTTCCTTTCCGCCTACTGTCTAGAAAATTTATTGTTACTACTTTTTCTTTTTTTTTTCTAGCTCGACCAGTCACTTTTACACTTACTCGTACAAAAAAATTGTCCTTAAAATTTGCTTTCCGCTTTTTTTTTTGTGTCACCGTTTTGTTTCGACCGTTCACGTTTGATTTAATCAGAAAAATGATCAACGGTCGATGCTCTTTTGCCCTAGCTTCTTACTTTCCTCATTTTTCTTACCCATTCATTTCGTCATTTCGTTACCCATTCATTTTCATTTGTTGCCTACATTTCTCTTCGTCCATCTATGTTTTCTCTGTCTCCCTCTATGTCATGTCGGTTGTCCTTTATCATTATCCATATTGCTTTCGGGACATTGGAAAAGGGAAATTCCCTTTGCCAATGTTCTTCGTCAAGATGATATCCAGTCACAATGGGTGACCCTACCTATTTAAATATTTAAACTTATCTACATATAACAATTTAATAATTTAACCTAATTACATAAACTCGAACAATATACCACCATAACATACCTTACATTAGAATACCTAAATAAATAAATAAATGCCCTATTTCACATAAAATGTTTACTACCCACAGAACGTACAACACTTTCATATTGCGATCATTTTACTCCTCATCTAATCCTTCGATTGTGCTTTGCCTTTCGTTAATTTTTCTTCTCGAGGGTTTCGATGTGCATGAGAAGGACCACTAGTGTGGGTTGTTTATGTCAAGTAAATCCATTTTCTCGCTACCTTCAATCGATCCCGCGTGCATTTTTGCGAATTTATTTTATTTTTATTGTTTGCGTTTTCTGCCGCTTAATTCGAAGTCATAGTGTTTTATTAAGTGCACTACGCGTTTAGTTCGCACATCCTAGCCTCTTCGGTATTTACAGTGGATTCGGAGATCCACATTGTTTTGATTTTTTTTAGTTTTCTGCCGCTTAATTCTAAGTCATAGTGTTTTATTAAGTGCACTACGCGTTTAGTTCGCACATCCTAGCCTCTTCGGTATTTACAGTGGATTCGGAGATCCACATTGTTTTGATTTTTTTTTCCTTGTGGATACGGAGATCCACATTGTTTTTTTTTTTTTTTTTCTCCGTGTATGCGGAGATACCACATTGTTTTGGTTTTTTTTTCTGTGGATACGGAGATCCACATTGTTCTAGAGATCATGACGGCTTCCATGAGCCAGAAATTTGCGGTAGTACGTGCTTCATCGTTGGATATTCTACACTGGTGGCTTTGGTTGTTATTCGTCAAGGTAGTTTTTTTTTTTTGTTAGTTTTTTTTTTTTTGTTAGTTTTTTATTTTTTTTTTCTTGTCCCTTGGTAATTAGTGTCATGTTGGTGGCTAATGTCACTTTTAGTGACTGGTGTTACCCTTAGTGACTGGTGTCCCCTTTAGTGACTAGTGTCACCTTTAGTGAATTTTTTTTTTTTTTTTGTCGTCTCTAAGGCCTCGTAACATATTTTCCACTTCTTCCAACGTTGGATCTTTCTTCTGTGTGACTGCCATATGAATGGCATCGTGTGGCGTATAGAACGCTACCATGTCGCGAATCATATAATCTGTATACGATTGATTACACCCCTGCTTTGTGCAGATGAAGCTGCATTCTCTAGCTAACCCCCTCAGGTCTGCTATCCATTCCGAGTATTTCTGGCCTGTTGACATTTTGTGATTAAAAAACTTGCACCGTGACGTCCGAATGTGCGTCAAAGAAATCTCTTTACATGTACGAGGGGCGGCTGATAAGTTCGCGGCCTAAGGCATTAAGTGAAAGAAGAGATCCGATTAAAAAAATGTATTTCTCAATATAATCTCCCTTAACACCACCGAATAAATAAAAAACATATTATTTTTCTTTGTCTTCAAAATGACTATCTACGGGTCGGGGGTCGTCTTCACAGCTCTCTCGGCAATTTTCCCTTATTCACGTTTTCACGAGGTACATACTTTATCACGGCGCGGTGCTCAAAATTGCGATATTTCGACTGACATGGTGATGTTTATCTTACATATAATAAATAAATAACAAAATGAGACTATTATTAAAACGAGGAGATATTTATACTACTAAAGAGTTCCGCAATTAGTGGTATCACTGATGAGAAGACGACTCGTTGTTGAGAATCACAGGCCGCGAACTTATCAGCCGTCGCTCGTATGTGTACTTACATCCTGAGTTTCCATTAGTTTCATCAGCAGTTCGTTTAAGAAATTTCCACATGATGATAAAAATAATACATTTTTCTTATTGTCCTCTTCGATTCCATGCGCTGAAAAGTGCTGCTGTAGTTGGAAGAGATATGTGTCTCAATGCTCTTGTTCATTAAATGTTCGAAAGTTTGGAATCGACGTCGATGCTGACGAATTCTTTTGTAGCACTGTCTCCAAAAATGATTGGTTATCGGCCATCATCTTCTCCATCCACGCTTGTTGTTTGCATATTACGTCGCGTAGGATTTGTTCGTCCATTTCTTTTCCATGAATCCTCGTCGCCAATTTTGTGTTTGTTAACAATAACAAATTCAGATTTATTTTAATTCAACTAACAATTTTGAAACTAGCAAAAAAAAAAAAGGTGAAAAACAGAACACATGTGCATGCGTGAGTGATAATGGCTGACCAAATCAGAAATGTATCCAGAATGGGTAGAGAGATGTAGTCGTAACAGATGGGTCAATTAGTTACATCGACCAAGTTAATAACGCCCGCTGCTGGCATTACTTGTGTAAGGTCCACGTTACAACAGTATGGTTTTGTTGATATGTTGTTTCTGTTTTCAGTAGTAATATGGAATTACCCCAAATGTTGTTGCTACTCGTATGTTCTTCAATCTTCATGGATTGGAAATAATGATTAACGAAGCATTACCGACCTTTTGCCAGCCTATACTGTGATTATTTCTGAAAACAAAAAAAAATTATTAAGATGTCATTAAAGCATGTAGTATCTTCATTTATATGTAAAAATAGATAAATTGTGGAGATCGAGAGGAATTTTGCATCGGCATTTGGGCAAACTTGCCTGAGAAAATACAGTTGTTATGGTACTAGAGGCTTTCCGCGAAAAGTATGTGCTCGCAAAATCCCTGTCATTCGAGTACCTACATACATCGTAAGATGATTTTCTGACAGGCGGTTGTAATCTTTCAGAAATTTCTTCAATACGTAATTCTTCAAACTGACTTAATATTGCTTATACAATCAAAAACTTAAATCCATACCTATTTGTAGATTATTGTGGCTTTAATATTTTAACGGCTTTATTAAGGTTAATTTTCATGATTGTGAAGAAGATTAAAGAGCTTTTATAATCTTAACTCGGTGAATTTTTAGTTCTAGGCATTAGCAAGCCCAAAGTCGCCTTCAAATACAAAACAAATGTAACTCTTATGCGTTGGAAGTGAAACTTCTTATGATAATTTGTTTATTGCCATTTTCACTACTTTTAAATTTGCCTAAACGACAGCACTGATTGGTTTTCCCTACCTGTTGCCCCCGATTTATTACTAAAACTCTGTCTTATTGCCAATGCTTCAATACAAACGAAAAGGCCAAACCCGGATTCACATTTTATAACAACAACTTACAATAACTTACTTATCTATTCCTTTTTTATTTTAGATTTAAGCTTTACTCCTTCACTGTATAGAGATAAGCAAGATCTCAAATTTCATGAAAATTTATTTTTAATTTTACCAATCGCATGCAAATAAAACTGAATAATATACCAAAACATTTGCCCTTCATGCAATCACCGACAAATTTGTACCCCAGAAAAAATCAAATCAGATTTGCTATTTTTTTTACCTACGTTGTTTCAGTTTTCAAACATTTTGTGGTTTAATAAGTTTCTATACTTCTTGGTCATTTTCTCTTTGTGATTTGTCTCCTAACTTTCATTCTTACTTTTCCAATTTTGTGCTCTAAAATGTAGGGAAACAGGCTTGTATTCAACCTGTAATATAAGTTAATAAGAAAATAAGCTTTCTTTTTGGATTCCAGTCTATGACTGATTCTTTATTTACGAAATAACTTAATTCTAACTTAACAGATTATGCTTACTTAGGGAAATGATCGGTGCATGGGGTGAACGTCTGAAAGATGCTGATAGTGTAGGATTGGGTTATTAATTGGGTGAATGTGCTTGGGGTAAATGTACTGGAGTGTAGTGTGTGACGGAAGTGCAGTATAAGCTATAAGGTGAATGGGTGAATGTGCTTGGGTTAAATGTATGGAAGTGTAGCGTGTGGCGGAAGTGCAGTATAAGCTAAAAAGGGAGTGTGCGGGGGAATGAACTATGGAGTAAACGAAAAATAACATAATATATTCATGACTCTTATAATGTGTTTATCACTTCTAACTTTTTTTTTAATTTACTTGTATTTAATTTACACTAGTATCTTTTCTTCAGTTTACTTCCATTATAGCTACTTTATAACAAGTCAGCGGTTGCCATTTTTTTTATTGAAATGCAGTCAAAAATTAGTATACATTTCAGAAATTAGCACTTGCTGCCTTACATAGGCTTAACAAGTTGACCGTTAGTACTTCGTCGGACCTCCATAGGCTTTAATTACTGCGGCCAATCTTCTAGGAACCGAGGTAACAAGGTTTCTAGTGACATCATGGGAGGTTTTTGCCCATTCATATGTTAATGCCGCCCGAAAGCCTTTAGGCATTATGGCCCGTTTTCTAATATACCTGTCCAAAACTTCCCAATGATGTTCTTTGGGATTAAGTAGATTATGGAGGTGAATTAAGTTGCTTAGGGGTATGGTACAGCAACCATTCTTTGCCAATCTTTGCCGTGTGCTTCGGGTCATTGTCTTGTTGAAAGACCCACCCAAGGCGATATGAGACCCATTTTTTGCACACTGAGTGACATGCTCTTCTCAACATAGAGCAATGGTAGTGATATCAACCAAGATTAATTTCCTAAGTTGGCAACAACGGGAACAGCGCGCGTCAAAGCATGTCAACGAAAATGTTTGTGGATCTGCTCTCTGAGCGTATGTAAAAGAAGACAGTTATGCTGAAAGAAAAGACACACGTTGTTTTCTTCTTCTACGCCATAAAGCTGTGGTACAGTCGCCGATTAAATATCAGCTTGCATAAGCATACTGTGTCAATGCCAAAGCCAAGTTGTACGATCAGACAGCTTGTTACCACGCACGCTTGGAAAGCTCAAACCAACGATGTCGTTATGTTGATGTCTCTCTCTCTTTTTCTTTTATTTCTATTAATTTCTTTTTGTTTGGCTCTCTTTTTGTACTTCCTCTTATACTACATTTTGATAAAATCTTTATTGTCCGCTGTTACTAAGAGGAATTCAAAAAATATAATTATGTTAAGTTAGCAGAGAATCAATCTATGATTCATTACAAGTTTAGCTTCGGGGGAATAAAGATCTGTGTAACAAATTTGAAAAAAGCGTTATTATTTTATTTGAAGATTGAGTGTTATTTAAATAACGATCGGCTCAATGAAGATAAGATTTCCTGTTCCCGCAGCTAATATTCAACCCCAAACCATCAATGAACCACCACCATGGCGTAGTGAGGTTTTGGGGAAGAAGCTCGCTATTTGATGAAATATATCAAATTTGCTCTCGTCACTAAAGATGACATTATTCCAAAACATTTGAGCGGCATTTAAGTGGTTTTTAGCGAAGGTCAGTCGTCTTAAACGATTAATATTAGAAATGCATGATTTCTTTCGTGGTACTCTTCCGTGTAATACACTAGCATTTAAGGCTATACGAATTGTTGAGGCACTTACTGGATTTTCACGGTCTTGAGAAAAGTCTTGCACTATTTGCACTGCACTGGGTCTTTGAGTTTTTTTTCACGTCTCTTACTATTTTGCGCATTTCGTTGTTGGTCATAACGCGAGAGCGACCGGATCGCTGTTCAGTCTCCATATTTCCTCGCAAGTTATACCTCTCGATAATTTTTTGTACGGTTGCACGGCTTTTTTTTTAACGATATCAGCAATTTCCGCCAGAGATTTGCCTTCTCTCTGATTCTCTACGATTAAATTCCACACTTTTACCGGTAAAAGTTTTTCTCGCGCCATTATAAATACAAAACTTGCTTTATTATTTGAAAATACCAAAAATTAACCATAAACTACGCCAGCTTGTGTGACAGAATAGTTGCAAGAATTGCAAAATATTGGAATATTAAATTCTAACGGAAATTATCTACTCATATATTTTCAAATAAATTGCGCTGTATACTAATTTTTGACTGCATTTTTCTTCTGCCGTAAATAATTTCGGATTTTTTTTTTTAATAATTAAATAGTGAATTGTAAGTTTTCTTTATGTGTTTAAAATATTTTTCTTATTACTTCCCAGCAAAAGCATAAGGCTTATTCCAATGCAATTTATTGCTTAGCATGTAAGGGTTGTATTTATAAGGGATGTTCCGTCACACACAATATTCCTTATATTATTCCTTATCTTAACACAGGCCATGTCATTGGCCATCAGGTATACACTGTCGAACAAAATAAAGTGCAAAAGCAGTTGATTCATTTTCAAAGTCATGTTAGTTAAAAACAAAAAGCATTTATGGCTCAGTTCTTTTGTGCTAACGTCACCTACACATGTGTTTACCGTTTTGTAAAAATTAATCGGCCGTGGTGTAGTGGTAACATCATCGCTTGTCACGCTGTTGGTTCACGGTTCAAATCCTTATGTCAAGAATAATCTATTTATTTCGACTGAAATAAATAAAAAAGTCTATCAATTGCTAAAGCTAAGTTAACTCTACTGCGAAGGCATAACACTGGCAGTAGAGTGGTAATATGGCTGAAAATGCAACTTGATCGTGTTGAATCATGAGCAATGACAAAAGCAGAACAAACAAGCTCCCCAGTTATCTGGATGCTACCCTTGGCGTTCCCAGAAACTTAATACCATCTGAGTTTCAAACCAACTAAAATCTTTCTTTCTCTCTCACTCCGTGTCCTGTAATAGTATAAGAGTATTCATATTCCCTTTGGCGCGCGCAAATTATATAAAAAAAAAAATGCTTTTGTCTATTTACTATCAGTTGAGGTTATTCTGCAGCATATGGAATATTGTAAATAATTTTATAATTTTTAGAACAGATATCTACTATTGATAAAAAAAATAAGAGGTAAAAGCTTTAAACACAAATTGGAAATTTTATTTTCGATGCTGAGTTTTGATTTATTTTGTTAAGGTTTTGGTATGGAAATGCTACCACCCGAGGTGAAGAAACTTTTAGTTTTGGACCGTCAAAGTGGACTGACATTTCAAAAACTGGTATTAAAAGTATGAATTGTCAATTTGTGTGGTAAGGAAGATCTGCCTTAACTTTGAAAAACGAGGGACAGTTGTCAGTTTCAAGAGTTCTTGCGAAAGGAAGCAGAAGACCACAGCAACCGAAGACCAACGAATCAAAATTGATGCCAGGAAAAACCCCTTTTTTTCCGCAAGGAGTATTAAAGAAGATTTACAATTAAGTATAACACTAAGAACAGTGCAATGGCGACTCCAAGAAAGCGGATTAAACAACTTTTTTGTGAAGAAAAAGCCTATGCTTCGTATAGTCAACATCCGAAACGCCTGACAGTTGTCAGTTTCAAGAGTTCTTGCGAAAGGAAGCAGAAGACCACAGCAACCGAAGACCAACGAATCAAAATTGATGCCAGGAAAAACCCCTTTTTTTCCGCAAGGAGTATTAAAGAAGATTTACAATTAAGTATAACACTAAGAACAGTGCAATGGCGACTCCAAGAAAGCGGATTAAACAACTTTTTTGTGAAGAAAAAGCCTATGCTTCGTATAGTCAACATCCGAAACGCCTAGCCTTCTCAAAAAGTATTTATTAAAGCCGCCAACATTCCGGCAAAGTATAGTTTGGTCCGATGAGTCCAAATTTGAGATAAAAAATCACAAAACTAGAAAGAGAGTTTGGTTCAGACCCTCTGAAAGACTGGGCCAAAGGTTCATACACAAAACTTTAAAACTCTGAGGAGGGTCAGTAATGGTCTGAGGATGTTTCTCCTTTAGCGGCGTTGGAAATCTTGTCAAAATCGATACCAAAATAACGGGTCCAACTTAAGTCAACATTATAAGGGAAAATTTAGCTTCTGGAATGTATTTGGAAAGTTATATCTTTCAACAATAAAACGACCGCATACGAGCAAAGTAACTAAGCAGTTTTTTACACAAAACAATGTTGATATATTGGAATATTGGAGTGCCCACCTCAATCCCTAGACTTTAACTAAATTGAGCACCTTTGGTGCATTTTGGATGAGGCAATTCTATTGGCTAAGCGTAGTAACTTACACTCTTTTTGGGAAAGCCTTCAAAATGAATGGGAGAAAATTCCAGGCAACACACTGAAAAATCTGGTCTCCAGCATGCCCAAGCGTATTGCGGCAGTAATTCAGGATAAAGAAGGAGCCACTAGCTATTAAGTTTTTTCATTTTAAAAGCTGAATTTTGAATATTTTATTTGTTTTTGTTCCTTTTTTGAATTTTCACTTTATTTTGTCTTTTTCCGTGAATTGTATTTTCTTTTATATTGGGTTATATTGTTTTTTTTCAGTTGAGTTTTGCAAATAATCTAATACAGTTGCTTTACTTGTCTAAAATATAATAAAACAATTATAAATAACAAGATTATAAATTAAGTTGAGCTAAAAAATGAACATAATAACGCTTTAAAAACTAAAAAATTCTTCTAAGTTTAGTTTTGCACTTTATTTTGTCCGACAGCGTATATACGTATGCAGTTTTCTTACTTATACCCTACTATAAGGCTTAAAATAAGGTTTTGAAAGATATAAATTAAGGCTTATTTCTTTCAATTTATAAGGATTTTCTAAGTTATTGAAAAACATGTTCATGTTAATTTTATAAAAAAAAAATTTTAATTAAATTATTTATATTAAATTAATTGTACTTCAAAATTAAAATAATAGAATTAAATACAATTAAAGAAAAACTGCACTGCATTACACAACAGTTGCTCTTCACTGCACTACACAAAAGTCGCCTTACCGATCCGATCCGTTCATTATATGTAGCTTTTCGTCAAGTTTTCAACTTTTCTGAATTTTGTTCCTTAAGACCATTTTTGTGAAAGAAATTCCATCCTGAGCAATAAAGAACTCAATACTTTTGTTTCTAAAATTTAAGTTTGACGAGTTATTCTCCAAAAAAAAATATTTTTGGACTTTTTTTTCCAGACAGTCGCTGAACACACGTCCCACAGTAAAGAGAAAAGGAGATTAGTAGATGCTTATGGAACGATTAAGAATATTTTCAGCTTTATATGAATTATTTCCGAATGCAAATCCCTGACGAATTCACTAAGTAATTAGAAAATGGCAACTTCCCACGGTTTCTGACAGAAACCGAAGTTGGTTGCGAAGTTGGATATATCTTTATAGTTCATCTCTGGTCAAAACTTCATGTTCACATACCTACATATGTACATATATGCGTATATTCTGATCCGATTTTCATGTTCACCATATAACTTATTTCATTGTTCAACATTTCAGATGCTTAACATTAGTTTGCGGTTAATTGTATATGCTTTGACATTTCAGAGAAAATTGCATTAGAAAGTTCACATCCCTAGGCCCATTTTATAAGGGATGGGTTAGAAGATGAGGGATAGTGTATCACATGATCCGTTCCAAATGGATTGTAACTCTTTTTCATTCTTTTTTTTTCTCTAAAATTCATCCACTGTGATAACAAATTTTAAATTTCTAATTCAAAGGATATTTATATATATATATATATATATATATATATATATATATATATATATAGATATATATAGATATATTTTTGAATTCTGCTGAAGGAGTTCTTTTTCAACTTCGTATTAAGAAATCAATTCTCAGGGGGATGATTCCTTATATTAAGACAAGGAAATAATAATTTGGCACATGGGTCGGAATCACTCCCTGCCCCGTTATAGCCGATTAAAGATGAAAAAATATATAATTGTTAGGTGTCACCGTTTTTAATGCTAAACTGCTGAAGAACTACAAACCGACAAATTATAGGATATATATATTTTTAAAATATGATTTAACAATGAAAGCAGTAAAAAAACTGTATAGGATTTGAACATACATAAAAAAGGTCACTGTTCGTTAGGGAAATACTCATTAGGAAAATTCATACAAAGGAAACTAGTTTTTCGGAAATTATTTTCGGAGAACTGTTATTTGGGACACTGCCATTAGGTAAATATTTCTGTTCTTCTATTTTCTGGAAACCGGAATATTCCCCAACGCTAGTTTCCCGAAAATAATATCCCTAAAACTAGTTTCCCTAAATCAGTTCTTCTAAAATTTATTTTTATTATTTATTATTTATATTGTACACTTGCATGCAAAAAAGCCCCACTCGTGTAAAACAGAAAATTTCGACTTTGACGTGCTCTGTTCACTGTGGTGTTGAAACGGTTGAGATATCTCGATTTTATTTGTAACAGGTACTCCAATCTTAAGTGATTCAACCAGAAAAATCAACACTAGGGTCGTATTATTCCAGAAAAGAAACCCGTTAGTAATTTGCACCCTTTAAAAATAAAGTTTATAACTTAAAAAATATATAGATTTAAAATTAATCTGTTGGTTTTGTAAAAATTAAAAAAAAAAAAAATCTCTTTCTAATATGGCGTGTGGTTGCGTATGGATTTTATAAGGGGTTCAACCCTTCTCGGTATGGAATCGTAAAGGCTCGTGATGTAGCAGGTGTCTATTCCTTCATAACAAATTTTATCACACCTATTCCTTGCCAAACGTGAATATATGACAAATTCTTATTTATAACTTTGAACCTAGAAAAAGAATTGGATAAAATAGAATAAAAAATTTATTTATAAATTAAATTATCAAAACAACTTTGGAAAATTAATGGTTTACTTACGGTCTTAGCACTATGGCAAGGTGCGGAATCGTCCTCAAACACAATACCCGTGTAGTATTGGCTCGCTTCCTGTTTAGTGGGAACGACTACATTTTGGTACCGTTTTCCGTATTTTGCTTTCTCAAAACTATTTACGATGATGGTTTAGCCTTATTGTGAATATTTCACCGAAATGCGTTTACAAATGTAAGTAGAACGATTTCATTGCATTAGAAAGTTCACATCCCTAGGCCCATTTTATAAGGGATGGGTTAGAAAATGAGGAATCACGTTTCAAATGGATTGTAGCTCTTTTGAATTTTTTTTTTTTTCTCTAAAATTGATCCACTGTGATAACAAATTTTAAATTTCTAATGCCAAGAAAATGTTTTTGAATTCTGCTGGAGAAGTCCTTTTTCAACTTCCTATTAAGACATCAATTCTCAGGGGGATGATTCCTTAGATTAAGACAAGAAAACAGTTGTATGGCTCGGATCTCACCCCCTGTCCCGTTATAGCCGATTAAAGATGAACAAAAAAAAAAAAATATATATATATAATTGTTAGGTGTCACCGCTTTTAATGCTAACCTACTGAAGAACTACAAGCAGGCAAATTATAGGATACATATATTTTTAAAAGATAATTTAACAATGAAAGCAATAAGAAAAACTGTATAGGATTTCAACACACGTAAAAAAAGTCACTATTCTATTTTACATAAGTTGTGTAAAAATTGTGC
This sequence comes from Pocota personata, assembly GCA_963082735.1. NCBI lineage: Eukaryota > Metazoa > Arthropoda > Insecta > Diptera > Syrphidae > Pocota > Pocota personata. Next base: position 97,892,049 of record OY720431.1, on the reverse strand, counting down.
ATATACGAATAGCTTTTATAGCTTAGGAGGTTTTGACATACGGTGGAGCAACCAAAAGCAATGCACTTCTGTGGTCTATTTACGAAACCCTGAAATGCATAATTTTCGATGACTGGAAAACCATAATGAAACCCCAGTTATACATATTTAGGGAAATTGTTCATTAGGGAAAATACTTATTAGGAAAACTCATATAACGGAAACTAGTTTTGGGGAAATTATTTTCGGGGAACTGTTATTTGGGACATGTTCCAGTTCCAGAAAATAGAAGAACAGAAATAATTACCTAATGGCAGTGGTCAATGTTTCTCTTCTTCTATTTTCTGGAAACCGGAATATTTCCCCAACGCCGGTTTCCCGAAAATATTTTCCCTAAAACTAGTTTCCTTAAAGCAGTTCCTCTAAAATGTATTTTTATTATTTATATTGTACACTACATGCAAAAAAGCCACCTATGGCTTTTATAAGGGGTTCAACCCTCTTTGGCATAGAATCGTGAAGACTGGTGAATTAGCAGGTGTCTATTCCTTCATACCAAATTTTGTCACACCCATTCGATGCCAAACGTACTCAATGGGATTCATGTCCGGACTGTTTCCGGGTTTCCGGGTCAATGGGGTGAATATATGCCCAATTCCTCTTTGTAGCTTTGAGCCTAGAGAAAGAATTGGATAAAATCGATTAAAATAAATTGATTTAATTATTCAAATAACATTGGAAAGTTAATGGTTTACTTATGGTGTTAGCACTATGGCAAGGTGCAAAATCGTCCTGAAACATTATACCCGTGTAGTAATGGCTCAGTTCCTGTGTAGTGGAAACGAATATATAATACAACCTCTTTGTATTATGGCGGTTTTAATCGATTTTATCCAATTCTTTTTCTAGGTTTAAAGCCACAACGGAATTTGGGCATATATTCACTCCATTGTCGCGGAAACCCGGAAATCGTCCGGACATGAATCCCATTGAGTGCGCTTGGCATCGAATGGGTGTAAAATTAACTAACAAAAAGCCAGGAAATTTACAGGAATTAAGAAGCCACATCGAAACAATTTGGTATGAAGAAATAGACACCTGCTACATCACCAGCCTTTACGATTTCATGCCAAGAAGGGTTGAAACACTTATAAAAACCAAAGGCGGCCACACAGCACATTAAAAAGTGATTTTTTATTTTTACAAAACCAACAAAATAATATTAAATCTACATACATATTTTGTAAGTTATGAAACAATAAAACACACAGACTAAAGCACACAAAGGTTAAAATTACTAACGGGCTTTTTCTGGAATAATAATAATATTTTTTCAATGTTTTTGCTGGAATGTGAAAACTATTGTCTTCATTAAATATGTAGGTGTTTGCTTACTCTTCATTTTGTCCGAACATTGTAGTTGGTCACAGTCATGGCTTTTATTACCCGGTTTTCACAAACCGCGTCCTCTTTACCAAATAGTTGTTTCGTTTGAATAACGCTTAAATCGGGATTTAAATACTCGTAATGGACGAGCAAAAATATATTTTCGTCGAAGTATTTTGTTTGGATTTAATTTATTTATTTTCTTATTTTTCAGTGGACGCCTGGAATGGAAAATTTTACATTCAATAAACATCATACAGTGAAGCAATATGTCCTATAAAAAAAACGTCTATAACAGAGACCATATAAGATATGTCTTCTTTTGGACAGTCTTTGTGGGTTCTCTCAATTGGAATGTGAAATCTTATCGCTCCGACAACTATAGTATTACTAATATTAGTGAAGTCAACAATGCTTACAATTATAAAAATGTAATCAGTAAAGACCTGGAGCATTCTTCATACGTTTTTCGTTTTAAGCACAGTGTCTATAATGTAACTATACCAGAGAACAGCGTTGGAAGAACGTATGCATTACAAATGCCTGATGAGGATAAAGTTGGTATTAAAGTGAATCCGAACCTAGATGTTAAGTATCGCATCGTAAGTGGCGATCGTGATAAACTTTTCAAAGCCGAGGAGCGTTTAGTTGGTGGCTTTACATTTTTGGCTATTCGAACACGTACAAGTAACGTTATTTTAAATCGTGAAAAAACGGATGAATACCGTCTTGTTATAAAAGCATTTGGCACCCAACTGGAATCCAATGGAAAACACTTATACGAAAGCGAAACAATTGTAATTTTGAGAGTACTTGATCGCAATGATTTAAGTCCATTATTTTATCCAACTGAATATTCCAAAACGTTGCCTGAAGATATGTCGCTTCATAAAAGTATTCTTCAGGTTAACGCTGAAGATGCCGATCTTGGAATAAATGGAGAAATATACTACAGTTTGTTACATGAAAACGATAATTTTGCAGTGCATCCTACTTCTGGTATTATTACGCTGACGAGACGGCTTAATTTCTTGGAAAAAGCTATTCACCAACTTACTATTTTGGCAAATGACAGAGTGTCTGCAGCAAATCATCGCTTAAATCAAGCTAGTAAAGCAAAAGTTATCATTAAAGTCGAACCGGTAAGTGCAATTTATAGTCATTTTTTGAATAATATTTAAATGTATTCTTAGTGTTCCGTACCAGAATGGTGTAAACGGAAGACTAATGGATTCAACGCGGTTTTTTGTCTATCCGTGTGTCTATCACACGATTGTAACTTTTGAACTGTTCGACCTAAAGAATTAAAAGTAGTACGTGGTGGACCAAAAATAATCAGGAAAAAAAGTGCAAACAGTATTCTTGTGAAGGAGATTTTGAGGGAATAATGTACCTCAAAAAAAAAGAAAAAGACAAATGTTTACACCCCATCATGCGATATCAATTTACAGCCGGACTCCTGGGTAGTCCAAAAATATAAAAATTATTTTTTTGCATAAAGTTTCTTGCACAAAAAAAGTTTAAAACCGTTCGGCATTCAAATTAATGAGGAGGTAAGAGTTATTGAGTTAGGCGGCTAACAAAGATGATTTAACGATGTTTAAACCCACTTACACTTGATTTTGACAGTTTTTGTTTGACAAAATGACCTACATATCAGGATATATCCGTATACCCTAAAGTGCAAAAAAAAAACAGCACGTGAGTAAAACAGAATATTTCGACTTTGACCTGTTCTGTTCACTGTGGTGTTAAAAGGGTGGAGATATCTCGTTTTTATTTGTAACTGATAGGCAAATCTTAAGTGATTTAACCAGGAAAACCAAATGCAACCCTTTTTGGCATTGAATGGTAGTAAAGGCTGGTGTCTATTTCTTCATATCAAATTGTTTCGATGTGGCTTCTTAATTCCTTCAAATTGTTTGGATTTTCGTCCTTTAATTTTACACTCATTCGATTCCAAACGTACTTAATTGGGTTCATGTCCGGACTGCTTTCGGTTTCCGGGGCAATGGAGTGAATATATGCACCATTTTTCTTTGTAGCTTTGAACCCACAAAAAGAATTGGATAAAATTGATTAAAAACACAATGAAGATTGATCAAATTTTCAAAATAACAGTGATAAGTTCATGGTTTACTTACGATCTTAGCACAATGGCAATGTGCAGAATAGTCCTGAAACACAACACTCTTGTATTACGACTCACTTCCTCTGTAGTGGAAACCACTCCATTTCCTTTTTTTTCCGTCCGGTAGGGAAAGAAACCTGATTCGTTAAGCCATCTTTGAACTGTTGTCACAGAGATGTCGATTCCGGGGGTTTCCACAATATCTCTTCTTACTTGCGGTGTAATAACGAACTGGTTCCTTAACGTTGTCCTCTTTATATTATGGTCAATTCTAAAAGTAGTGCATCTTTTACGACCGCTTTCACTTTTTCGCTCTAAACCACAATTCTCTTGGTATTTAAAAAAAAAAAATCTTCTTAATTTATCTCGTCGATTCACCTTCCTCCTTGAAAACCAGGATTTGACCCAAATCAAATTTGGCTAACTCCTCATTGCGCACGGTCAACGGAAACAGACCAGGTCAGAGACACAAAATCTTAATTTACTACAATGCGGAGTGTATATGTACATAAGTACAAACGAATCAAATTTCAGCAAAATGTCTTTAAAGAAATTAAAATGGCGGTACGAAACAGTAACCGAATTCATCAAGTCTATTATTCTATTCTAATACATATTCGTATTTTACTGCTTTTGGAGTGGATCAATTGCAAAAATCGTGTTTCTTTCACAAGGAAATTTTATATCAGCATTTTATATTAGTAGGGGACACCTGGGCAAATAAGTTAGTTTTATTATTGTTAATAAGAAAAACATCTAAAATTGGTAGGGTAAACTGATGCCCATACTCAGCAATGCGATTTTTAGTATAAAGGACGCTTTAGATTAAAAATTTTAAAGGACACTACTTCAATTGCTAGTACTCCAATGAAGCTTAACAATCCTAGGTTAGGTTAAGTTGAAGTGGCTGTCAGCAAAAGAAGCCAACACACTTAGAACAGGCCTCTAGCCTACTCGTTTAGAGCTTCTGATGAAGCGTAGAATGTACCTAACGTCAATATTATTCAGATTATCTAGGCTAGGTCATTGTAACAGAAGGCTCCTAAGTGGAGCTGGGCAGGTGCAAAGAAGGTGAAGAATACGCCAAGCCTTGTTGCATTCTTGCCTATTAGACAGTGTCCAGTATAACACCTATAACAGCACTAATATGCTTCCTATTTAGAGAAATTAAATTCCTTGAGCTTTTCAAATCCAGCATGGACCAAATCTATTTTGTCGCTAGACAAGTTGTACTCCTTGTCCACCTAGAATTTGTCTTTACGGTAGCATCCAGCTTTAATTTAAATTTGCATGTAGCGATAGGCATACCCAGTAAACTTTTGCCTGGAAGGATGGGTATTGTTGTTCCATGTCTGGCAAGTTCGTCAGCCTTACAATTCCCTGGAATATCCTTATGCCCCGGCACCCAAATTAGGTGAATATTAAACTGCTCCCTGCTCTTGAGGGTGGCCGTGGTGTAGTGGTAACATCAACGCTTGTCACGCTCTGGGTTCACGGTTCAAATCCTGATCTCAACAATCATCTATTTATTTCTTCTGAAATAAATAAAAAAGTCGATCAATTGCGAAAGCTTAGTCAACTCTACTGCGAAGGCATAACACTACCAGTAGGGTGATCTTATGGCTTAAATGCAACTTGATCATGATGATGACATCAGGTAGAGGGAAAAAAATACTGTGAATCATGAGCAACGACAAAAAGCAAAACAAACAAGCTCCCCAGTTATCTGGACGCCACCCTTGGAGTTTACTGAAACTTAATACCACCTAAGTTTCAAACCCACTACACCAATCCTTCTTTATCTCTCTCTCAATTTCTACAAACGTCCGTGAGACGATCGGCAGTCTAGAGCTGTCTAAAAAGATGCGGATAGCAATGGCCGATATCGCGTTTTCCTTTGTTCAAGACAAAATTTCCCTTATTGTCATTATCTCCGCCAGGAACACGCTACAATGGTTTGGAAGACGAAGCGAGAGGTTTAAATTAAGCCTATCAGAGAAGACACCACCACCCACCTCGTCGTTAGTTTTTGAACCGTCGGTATAAAAATGTACCGACTTATCTTCCGTGAAGTCACCTTCTTCCCAGAATGCTCTGGAAGGGATGGTAACTTGGAAGTTTTTGTCAAAATTTAACTTGGGGATGGTGTAGTCAATGTTTTCAGGGATGATGTTAAATTTATTTAAGATGGAAGCGTGGCTACACATTTTTTTAGACCACTGTGAAGTAGCTTTAAAGCGAATAGCTGAGTTAGCTGCCATTTGCCTGCCATAGATATCAAGAGGTGTCGTCCGCAGTGCTCCACTAATGCACAGACAAGTTGGACTTTGCTTAATAACTTCTGGTTTATTGCCTTATCCAAGGCAGTCCGCCAGACAACTACTCCGTACATGAGGATTGGTCTAATGACCGAGATATAGAGCCAGTGAGTTAGTCTGGGTTGTAAGCCCTATTTGCACCCGATGGCTTTTTTGCAAGAAAAAAGTACGACAGTGGCTTTTTTAACACTTATATCAATCTTGTTCAAAAGAAAAACGAATGCTTTTTTGTTTTTCTAAACTTTGATGTATTTTTTTACTGAATTTAATGGAATTACAAATTAGATTAGATATAGCGTGATTAGCACATTCGGAATTTATGAGCTGAAAACTTGGAGCTTAGTCAATGAAATACTAGGGAGAACGACTAAAAAGTTGAATGAAACTATACTAACTAACACCACAATGTGTGGAAAATAGTCCTAACATTCTTGCTAGCAAATTCGCTTCTAGACATATCATACAGAAGTACACATTTCTGAGCAGTCCATCTATGTAAGATCGGTCACAAGGGAAGAAATCTTGAAGAATTCTCCCTGCAGTTGATAAAATACTAGAACAAGTAATGGCGGATCGGCTTCAAAATTACATTGGCAAATACCAAATCATAAACAAAAATCAATACGGCTTTACAAAAAAAAAAAAAAAAAAGCTCAAGCAAGCTTCTTGCTGAATTTTACAACTTAATTAATGTCATTCTCAATAAAAACTACCTCAGTCTCGTTATTTTCATAGATTTTAAAAAGTTTTTCCACACTTTCTCGTTATTTTCATTGATTTTAAAAAGGCTTTCGACACTTTAAAACATGAGAAGCTGTTCGAAATGCTAGAAACAATAATAGTCCGAGGGCATATTTTCGAATGGTTTGTAAACTACCTGAAAAATAGATTAGTGAAAGTAAAAATTGCAGACACATCTATGTATATGTGCCAAGAAGAACATCTTAAACACGGGGTTCCCTAAGGCTATATATTGGTACCTTTACTTTACATTATATATGCAAATCAAATACTTATGGTTTTGTGAGAAAGTATTGGATTTGCTTTTGCAGATGATACAGCGCTGGTAGTCAGCCACACGGATTTAACAACAGCAACCAACATCATGCAAGTCGAGTTTGACTCTATATTCCGATGGTGCCACGATTTCGGACTAATTGTAAACGTTGAAAAAGTAACATATTCTCCCCCCAGAAATCAAAAATTTACCGACACCAATAAGCCCCTAACATCTTTCAGTGTGTTCCTTATTAAAAAAGCAATCGATGACATAAGCACTGGTTATGAACAAATAACACAACTCCGCGATGGCACTCTTCTCATCCTTGTTAAATCAAAAAAAAAAAAATCGCCGATCTGTTCTTGTCCAAAAAAATACTCTCCAATATTTGCCCAATCTCCGTGACCCTCCATGCCCAGTTAAATTCTTCCAAAGTTTCGGTTTATGCAGCATATTTAACAAACGTTTCGGAAACTGAAATTATCAATGAAATGAAACCGCAAGGAGTCACCGACGTTTTCAAATTTAAAAAAATCGAAGACGGCAACAAACGCGCCACTGGACTTATTCACCAAGTGCTCTAAACATTGGCTGGTACAACGTCAAAGTCACCGAATATTTCCCTAATCCTATGCGCTGCAAGAACTGCCAGCTTTTGGGACATACTGCCAAACGATGCAGGGGTAACCCTGCTTGTGTTAATTGCAATCTGCCACCACACTCTCCAGAAAAATGCAGGCAAATAGTATGTGCTAACTGCAAAGGGGACCATCCCGCTTCTTCCAAAACATGCCATCGCTACTTGCAAGCGAAAGAAATTCTCAAGATAAAAACCGTAAGGAAATGTTCCATGGCAGAAGCAAAGCACGTTTATAGAGAACAAAATCCGATAGCTAATCTTGCATCAGACTACGCAACAGTTGCAAAAAATGACAATCAGCTAAAACCAACAGTAATAACTGTAGATAATGTTCCAATTCAAAACCATATGTCTAATACCACCACTCCCACACCAACGCCCGCTGGCTCTCTGACATCCACACCAACTATAAATCAGATTAACTCAACTGCACCCACACACGTTCTTAACGAACACAGTAACAATACAAATTTTACACCACAGTTCACACACATTAATTCCAAAATCAAAACAACAAATACCACTCCAACCGTCTTTGACAGTTCAAGCTGAACTTCCACTCAATCTAGCTCGCCTGACGCACACAGTCACAACTCAAATTTCTCTCACAATATTTCACTCAACCAACGCTCAGCATCACCAAACACACACATTAATGCGATCTCAACTAATTCACCTATATCAACCATCACACAATCTCTAATCAAAAATAAAAATTAAAATCAGATTAACACAACCGCACACACACACGTTCTTAACGAACACAGTAACAATACAAATTTTACACCACAGTTCACACACATTAATCCCAAAATCAAAACAACAAATACCACTCCAACCGCCTTTGACAGTTCAAGCTCAACTTCCACTCAATCTAGCTCGCCTGACGCACACAGTCACAACTCAAATTTCTCTCACAATATTCCACTCAACCAACGCTCAGCGTCACCAAACACACACATTAATGCGATCTCAACTAATTCACCTATATCAACCATCACACAATCTCTAATCAAAAATAAAAATTACTATATAAAAACCCCAGATTTTAATGATAATGAGAACAAACAATAATAACAACATGACTCACCCTCCAGACTGCTGTTCAGGGACTGAACAATCCGACCTCCGCACGGAACTCGGATTCTTCAGCCCCTGAACAACGGGGTTGAAATGTTCACCCTAAACTTCTGTTCAACCCTGACTTTTCGCGATATAATCTTAATTATATTGCACAAAAGTCTTCTCCCCCTAAAAAGCAGGCTCTTAAGGTTCTAATTCTCCACGAGCTACAGCTATTGATTTGCGATCATAACCCCTCGATTATAGCCCTACAGGAAACACACCTCCAGAACAGTATTTCTCCGAAACCTCCCAAACAGTATGATGTGTATTTTTACAACTTTCCCACAAATAACTTCGCCAAATAAGGGACCGGTCTGTTGATCCATAAGAACATCCCTCACAAACTCTTACCAATGAACTCCAATATTTCCGCAATTGCGGTTGAGGTAGAACTTAACATTAAAATTACGGTTGTATCCCTCTACATTCACCCGAGTGAATCATTTACGTCAGTAGATCTGGATAATATTGCTACCTCATTTCAAACTCCAATACTGTTAACAGGAGATTTTAACTCTTGGAGTCCATTATGGGGTTCTGCGATAGGAAATAACAGGGGCAAAGAAATAGAGAATTTCCTAACAAATTCCAACCTATCGATCTTAAATGATGGTAGCCCAACACACTTTTCTACCCACGAAAGGTTTACCCACGTAGATTTCTCTATAATATCTCCCCAGCTAGTACCCAACACCTCATGGTCTATATTCGAAAACTTACATGGGAGCGATCACTTCCCAATAGTGACAACTATTTGCCTTGGAACTACCTCACATTACAAAAAAACAGCAGTCAAATTCCAAACTGATCGCGCAGATTGGAGTGTCTTTCAAAACAAAGCTTCTGACCTCTTAAAGAAAAATCACCGATTCCCAAATGTAAATAAAGAAGCAGCTACAATTCTCAAAGTTCTGCGCACACATTCAAAAAAAATCCCAACGATGTTAAGCTTGTTAAATATCGTAAGGCCAATGCTATATTTCGAAAGAAAGTTAAAGATTCTAAAAAAGAAAGCTTTCAAAAATTCACAGCAAACATCAGTCCTAACTCAACCAGCAAAAAAATTTTAACAGATATAAAAACTCTAACTGGCAATTACACTCCACTTACGATCACCATCATAAAAACAGAGTCAGAAACACTCTCCGATACAGCAAAAATTTCTGAGTATTTCGCCAAAACCTGGTCTAACTACTCCAATGATCAAAATTTCCCTTCAGAGTTTCTTGACTGCAAAATTTCATCATTAGCCATATTTCTTCAACGAAATATATTGATATGCCTATAAATTTTGTTGAATTCGAAAGCTGTTTAGCATCCGTCAAAGGTAAAACACCAGGCTATGACAGGATATCTTATCCGGGGTATCATACCACAAACATGGAAAACTGCCAGCATCGTCCCAATCCCAAAAACCAATAAACAGCTTACAGATGTCCCAAGATACAGACCTATTTCCTTATTGTTAAAAGACTGCTTTCGTACATAGAAAGAAATAACCTAATAAACCATAATCAAGTTGCCTTCAAACATGGCCGAAGTACAATGGATTCCCTGCTCCATATAGACGAATACGATGCTAATGCACTATCTTGCAAAAATCACGTTTCGGTTTTATCTCTTGACTTCGTGAAGGTATTTGATCGTATCGGCATTCATATGGTTTTAAATAAGTTATCGAAATGGAAAATTGGTCCAAAAATGTACTCTTACATAAAGTCTTTTTTAACAAGACAGGGAAGTTTCGTGTCAAAGTCAGCAATTTCTACTCAAACGTATATAATTTAACTAATGGCATACCTCAACGCTCGCCTCTTTCGGTGACATTGTTTATCGTTGCATACAACGACCTAAGCGAAATAATTGCAAAGTTTAATAAAATCGATCACTCTTTATACGCTGATGATCTAATTATTTTGTCTAGATGCAACGACAGCAATCGTGCTAAACAATTTTTTGAAAATATCCTCCATGAACTTAACACCTGGTGCTTTCAATCTGGGGCCATAATTTCCCCAGAATAAAGCAAACTTGCATATTTGCAGAAAAACTAATTGCAACAATTTTAACATAAATTTCGGAAATCTGCAAATATCGATTGTAAATAAACTAAGCATTCTTGGAATCATATTTGATAATAGATTTAATTTTAAGGAAGACTTTTAGACTTAAGAAAAAAGCTAGCTACCAGGCTAAATATTATTAAATTCCTATCTTCTAAAAATAGTTTTGTTCACACTAACACTTTAAGTCCTGAAACCTCCGTACCATGCAGCCGGCAGATCTAGCCTCAGAGCTTCCAGAACGACGCCGTACATGCGTACTGAAGCCGGTAGGGACATTCTAACAGCACGCCTCGCACCGAAAATTTGTGAATCTCATAAATCCCCCATAACCGTAGATGCAAAAAAAATATTAAAACGCAAAAGGATCCCTCAACCGCATACAGTTCCTTAAGATTCGCTAAAGCATAGGCATAACACCAGTTGTAAAGCCTCCCGTCATTATCCACCTTGGCTATTACCACAAGGAACGATTGATGTTTTCCTTCCCAAATATAAGAAGGACCTTACACCCACAGAAACATACACGCAACTCTTTCATGAGATAATAAGCGTATACACAGACGGCTCCAAGTGTGAAAACGGCACCGGCTTTGCAGTGGTTAACATAAAGGGTCATATTTTAACCGCCGAGAAAATACCAAATTGTTTTTCGATATTCTCCACTGAAACTTTAGCAGTTTTCAAAGCTGTAGAAATCGCTAAAACCTCAAACAGAAACACCGTCATCTGTACTGATAGTCTCTCCAGTCTCTCCACACTTAGTGCAATCCGCAATATAAACCATCGGGCTCCTGTCATCATTAAAATACGAGACATCATTATAAGAAAACGATCAAAACTGGTAATCTTATGGATACCGAGTCACACAGGAATCCGTGGTAATGAGCTAGCAGACAGCGTGGCGAGAAATGTATCTGCAGGGCTAGATATAACACCTTATCCAACATCCAAAAGCGACTTCACAAAACAAATAATCGCTTACTACGAACACAAAAGGAAAGAATCATGGAGCCAGTACATCCATCACTACTCCTCTATCAACTCTAATGCTGAACGGACAAGTTATTCTTTTAAAACATCAGCTAAGATGAAGAAATGTTTCCTGAGAGTCCGACTTGGACATACACAATTAACACACAGTCACCTGCTAAACAAAGACAGTCCAACAAATTTGCCACCTATGCCGATCAGGTCGAATTGTTACAATTCTGCATTTAACAATTGAGTGTTCAAAAGTAAATAGATTAAGTTATATGCTTTTCAATACAAATTTGTTTAATCTACTCTTAGTCCCCTCAGAACAAAATATCAAAAATGTACGAGGGTGGGTCAATAAGTCCCTGAAAATTAACACAAATTGTGTCGTCACCTTAAATTTATTTTTTATTTTTGTCAAGAATCATCTTTCAAAAGAACGCACCCAAATTTTCAGCCAGATCTGCCAAATAGTTTTGTTGTGGCAGCCATTTTATATAGACGCCTACTAGTATTTTCGTTAAAATGGAAAAAAGTGAATTTCGATAGCTCATTAAACACTATTTTTTGCGAGAAAAAACTATCACGCAAACCAAATAAAAGCTTATAAATATTATGGGGACTCTTCACCATCGATTGGAACCATTCACCACTGGTTTACTCAATTTCGGTGCGGTAAATTGTTTATTAAAGTTGAGTCCAAAGTATAACAATATATTAATGGGTGGTGATTTTAATGTTAACATTACGGAATTGTTCCATTACTAAGATTTTTTTAGATTAGATTATTTATTATTCAAAATTCCTTATATAAATACAGTATTAATTCACAGTTCGAAAATTAACATAACAATAAAACTTAAAGTAGATATGAAATGTAAGAAATCCCTTTGGCATTCTGTATTTTTTTATACATAAGTAATAAAAATAGTGTTGAGTCTCACTTCAATATAAATTATAAACAGTTCAAAATTAGTTTATTTGGGTGGGGTGACCCTTAAAAAAAAATTACAAAAAATAGTATTTTTATAAAAAAATATTAAGGAGTATTTAAAGAAAACATATTTAGCTTATAGCATTAAATAGTGTGTAAGAAAAACCTAAGATTTAATTTATACCAGAAAGTCAGTGTATCGCAAGGACACTAGCAAAAAAAAATCACTGACTGTTTAGACCGATAAACGCGACCCTAGACAGTAAAACCGAACACAAAATTAAAAGTCCAACTTATTACTTGTTTTCTTTTTATTTTAACCGACTAACTTCGGTGCTTGTAACTTTGAGAATGAAAACCTTCCTCTCAAATGGTTACAAAGAAAGCAGCAGATTCAATGGCCTTGGCACTGCATTGCGTTTGTTGAACTCCAAATCCCGCATCTAGTCCAGGTCCATGCACTGCTATGAAGAACCACCGTCATCGTCACTGCAATCGGTCATTGCCCAGTTCCTCTAGCTGACCACCAACACACCCCCCGCTAACATTTGTTGTGACGGCTAGTTGATGTGCGTGCATAAGCTACCAACGACACACGCACTGCTTGCCTTTGATTTGTGTGTCGATCGCGATTAGTAGGAGATGGAGATGACGCAATCATAGAATTTTGCTTGTCTGTGCATTTGTTGTTGCACTTTTATTTGATTTGTTTGATGTTCTTGTTGTAAAGCTTTTTTACGATGGCAAATGCAAATTCGATATTTCTTGAACGCTTGGATGCATGTTGCGTTGCAATATCCTGCCGGGCCAGCGAAGGAAAGTGAGAAGGGGCAATCATACAGCTGCAATTCGGTTGATGTCTTCTGGATGTTTTGCAGCTATCGACTCCAGTATCGGCGTATTGATGCATCGGGGTGGCCGTGGTGTAGTGGTAACATCATCGCTTGTCACGCTGTTGATTCACGGTTCGAATCCTGAAGTCAAGAATCATCTATTTATTTCGCAAGAAATAAATAAAAAAGTCGATCACTTGCTAAAGCTAAGTCAACTCTACTGTGAAGGCATAACACTGGCAGTAGGGTGGTCATATGGCTGAAATGCAACTTGATCGTGATGATGACATCAGGAGGATGGAAAAAAATACTGTGAATCATAAGCAATGACAATAACAGCGAAAACACACAAAATACTCCCCAGTTATCTGGACAGCCACCCTTGGAGTTTACAGAAACTTAATACCACCTGAGTTTCAAACTACACCACTCTGTCTTTCTCTCTGTCTCTTCCCCTTTCCATAAAACGCACGTGTTCTAAAAAAAAAAAAATTAGTATAAGGGTATTCATATCCCCTTTAACACGTGCAAATTATAAAAAAAAAAAAAAAAAAAAAATGTATGATACATGAACATGAAAAGTTAAAAAAAGGTATGGTGGCAATATTTAGTTATTTGGATGTTAGTTAGTGTGTGAAAATTCATTATAAATGGGTTAGTAGTATACAATAATAATTTATTTTATAAGTGTGTGTATATGTGAAGGTTGGGCTCATTCATTTGCCATAGGAAGAAGGCAAAGTTTAGCTATGAGACGGGTCAATGTTATGGTGGCTGTCTTGATTGTAACAACGCGTACCTTTCCATCGCTTCCTGGATGTGTTGTCTCAATTCGACCTAGTTTCCATAACGTTGGAGGCGTTTGCTCATCAGGGAGAAGCACCAGATCGCCTACCTTGAGCTTCAGATCTGACGTCAACCATTTCGTGCGCTGTTGAAGGCGAACGAGATATTCTGACTTCCATTTTTTCCAGAAGTCCTGCTGGATTTTCTGCAACAACTGCCATCTGTCTAAGTAATTGGATTTAAAGTCTGATAAATCTTTTTCGGGTACGGTATTAATAGACGCGCCAATGAGGAAGTACCCTGGAGTCAGTACTGATAGATAATCGACATCTTCGGTGACCGGACAAAGTGGTCGCGAGTTCAAACAAGCCTCCACTTGTGTTAAAACAGTGGCGTATTCCTCAAAAGTCAGAGTGTAATGGCCGATGATTCTCTTTAAGTGATGTTTCATCGACTTAACGCCTGCCTCCCAAAGTCCACCGAATTGCGGGGCAGCCGGAGGTTTGAAATGCCAAGCAGTTCCATTCGCCTGAAGTTGCGTCGTGATGTCTTCTGTCCATTGTTTGGCATGATGTGACCGCTCCTGTACCATGAATCTGGCTGCTCCTTGGAAATTAGTTCCGCAGTCACTATATAGATTTGTGCAAATCCCACGACGGGCAGTAAATCGCTTAAAGGCTGCAAGAAAAGCAGCTGCACTGTAATCGCTTACAAGCTCTATATGAACTGCCTTCGTGCAAAAGCAAATAAAAATCGCGATGTACGCTTTGGTGACTTTGTTGCACCGACCTTTCCACGCTTTTAGTTGTACTGGGCCAGCGTAATCAACTCCGGATGTTTGGAATGGGCGAACCTGGTTGACTCTGAGCGCAGGCAAGTTTCCCATTTTTTGCTGCATTTGAGTTGCTTTATGCCTGTAGCATTTAAGACAGTGGTGTATGCAGCTCTTGACATTTTCACTTCGTAGAGTTGCCATCCTTAGCTGCTGGCCGCCATGAAGTGCTTTCATATGACTGTCGTGAATTATTACTTTTCTAAGCACATTTTGTGCAGGCAAAATAATAGGATGACGATGTGAATATGGTAGATTCGCATTTTCTAATCGACCTCCAACCCGCAGTATCCCCTTTTCGTCGATGATAGGCGAGAGCCTTGCCAATTTACTGCGCTTGGAGACAGGATCTTTTTTCGATATACTATTAATATCTTCGGCAAAGAATTCTCTCTGAACGATAGCTATGAGTCTCATTCGAGCTGATCAGATTTCTTCCACTGCAAGCGGTCCAGTACAGGGCGCAGATTTCTTCAATATAGAGTTTTTAATAAACCGAATGCAATAAGCAGTGACTCTTACCAGTCCCTGTAAAGTGGAAAATCTACTTAAAAAATCATTTGTTTCAAATGCGGTAAAATGAACACAGACGTGAAAAATGTTTTTCATTTGATAAGTTGCTTCGATAAAGTCATTATTTGCCCTCGAAGTTTCTGAAATTTTCTTTTCCAACTCTGTTATCGGTATGATAATTGATTTATAGCTGCTCTCATCAAATGTTTGTAAAAAGTCGGGCCCATGCCACCATTGTTGATGAGTGAGTAGATCGCTTGGTGAGATTGCTCTAGAAGCTGCATCTGCTGGATTGTCTTTGGACGCGATATAGTTCCAGCGGTTGGGATCTGTGAGCTCCTGAATCTCGGCGACTCTATTAGCCACAAACGTAGTTCTCGTGTACGGAGCTGATTTTATCCATGCAAGTGTTATTTGCGAATCGCACCAAGCGTATATTTGTGCATTTTTGAGGGCCATTGATTCTATAGTGTGCACCAACAATTGCGCCAGCAGGAGGGCTCCACATAACTCCAACCGCGCCAATGATTTCTTTTTTAACGGTGCAACTCTGGTTTTAGAATGAATCAGATTTATGTTTATCGAGTCTTCAGTAGTGACACGAACATAGGCTGCTGCAGCATAGGCTTTTTCAGAGGCATAGTAGAAACCGTGAATTTCGAGACGGGAACCGTGAGTGATGCTCAACCATCTGGGAATTTCGAGTGCGTTAATATTATTAAGTTCGGCCTTGAGGTTATGCCATGTCGAAATTATCGACTCTGGAAGTTCGCTGTCCCAGGTTTGATGCTCTTTCCGGATTTCTTGCATCAGGATTTTGCTGGTTATTACCCACGGAGAAATCCATCCCATGGGGTCATACAGCCGAGCGATATCGGATAGGATTGTTCTCTTCGTAGTCCTCTTTTGATCTGGAAGACTTACTTGAAATGTGAAATTATCCCTTCCAGGATGCCATTGTATTCCGAGGGTTTTGACTGATTTTCCTTCGTCGAATGTAAGAGGTAGTTGTATCTCTCTCTCTCTTAATGGAAAACCGCCACGGCTCAACATTGTCGTCAGCTGGTGTTGTATTTCTAAGGCTTCCTCTGCTGAGTCTGCGCCATGAATCACGTCATCTACGTAAAAGTTATTGACTGCAATTGTTGATGCGATTGGATAATCTTCTCGTTCATCTAAAGCTATTTGCTGGAGGGTGCGAATCGCTAGATATGGCGCCGAGGTAGTGTCAAAGGTGACCGTGTTAAGACGGAACACTTTGACTTCTTCTCCATCCTTCTCCCTCCATAAAACAAGCTGATAGACAGAATCTTAGGGAGCCATCCAAATTTGTCTGTACATTTTATTAATATCCGCTACAAATGCTACCTTACGTTTTCGGAAACGAGCGATATGATCGACGATATCATCTTGCAACCGCGGGCCTACTAACAAATGAGGTGTTTCGTCTGAAGTTTTACATGAAGCATCAAAAACAATACGGAGTTTGGTTGTAGAACTTGCTTCTTTTATGACGGCGTGGTGTGGAACGAAGTAGTGAGAACTAGCTAACGACTTGAGGTTTACTTCTGTCATATGCCCTAGCGCCTTGTATTCTTCAAACACCCCTTTGTATTTCTCATGAAATGCTGGATTGGATTTGAATTTTCTTTCCAATTGCAAGAATCTGACTAAAGCTGACTTCTGAGAAAATCCTAATGTGGGAGGTGTTCCCTCTTTGAATGGAAGATGCACCATATATTTTCCGTCAGCTTGTCGCTGATGCGTTCTGCAGAAGTGCATCTCGCACTTTTGTTCTTCTGGGGACAGCATTTTCCTTCTTTCCTTTTTCTCTAATTCCCAAAATTTTGTCAGAAGAGTGCCCAATCCGGATTTTCAGTCATAGTGTGAAATGATGTTACCGGCGATTGATTGTTGAAAATGCCACCGGAGAGTACCCATCCTAGTTCGGTTCTTTGTGCCATGGGGGTACCGGGTGCTCCTTTCACCATTCCATCAAGAAGAATTGATGCATAGACATCGCTGCCAAGCAGGATATCAATTTTGCTTGATTTATCATAAGTTGGATCCGCAAGTTCCAAGTCTTGGAGGTGACTCCAGTTAGCGCAGGTGAGATTGCGCATAGGAAGACCAGCGGTAAGTTTGGGTAGGACCAAAGCTTGAAGTTGCAGCTTGAAAAGTGTGTTGAAATTAGAGTGGATCATAAGCGACACCTTGTGCTTTGATACACTCATCTTAGTTTCTCCAACGCCAAAAATGGAAACGACACTTCTTTCTCTTTTAAGGTTCAACATTTGTGCAGCAGACTCAGTTATGAAGGAGACCTCCGATCCATGATCTAGTAGGGCCCGCAGCATCAAAGGTTGACCCGTGTTTGTATAAACCTTAACAGAACAGTTTATACTTTACTGTTTTCGGCAATATAGGCGTTGATGAACCCTCAGTAGATTGTGTGTGGGAAGATTGAGCGGAAGAGAAATTTACTGGAGCAGATGCCTGGACAGCCGCCATTGAAATTGAGTCATTTCCAGGTATGGAAGGACATGTTTCGTTAGTATGCAGCAACGAATGGTGTTTCTGTTTACAATGGGAACATGTAAACATGCTTGTGCAGTTTTGCGTTTTGTGCGCGTTTGAAAGACAGTTGAAACATAACTTATGTCTCTTTACAATATCCTGTCGCTTGTTAGGTTAAGTGCCTTGAATTTAAATCAATTACGGATTGAATGCAAACCCAGGCACATTGAACATTTATGAATCGTAGAATTATGCAAGAGTACTGTTAGCGCAGTTCCTTTGGATTTACCGTGGGGAAGACTGGACGTTGTTTGCCCCATGACATCCAAAGTTCTTGCCCTCATTAGTAAGAAATCTTCCAGTATGTCGTACGTTGGATAATCTACATACGATGAAATGTGTGATTCCCAAAGACCGCGCGTGTTAAGGGGAAGTTTTTGAACGGTATGGTAAATTAGAACATCTTCCCATGAGGTAACAGATACTCCGAGATTTTTTAAAGACTGCTTGGCTTCGTTTGTGGTGTCGATAAGCGATTTAATACCATCAGCCGATTCATGAGACAGTGTCGGTTGATTAAAAAGTTAAGTTTAAGGAACCGTAGGTTTTGGTACCGTTTTACTAAAGTTGCCCAAGCTGATTCGAAATTACCATCAGTAATTGCAGTATTTCTAAGTAGGCGTTCAGCTTCTCCACATAAGTTGGCCTTCAGATAATGAAGTTTTTGAACATCGGAGATGGACGAATTTTTTATGACCAGACTATCAAATAAACTTCTAAATTCAGGCCAAATTTGAAGAGAACCAGAAAAGGTCGGGATCTTAATTGGAGGGAGCTTCAATTCAACAGATGCAGCTTTTGCTCCTCCCATTGAATTATTAAGCGAACTTTGTCCTTGCGGATGGATATCTGTGTTGTTATTGTGTTTTTAAGTCAGAAGAGTACTTATAGTATAGTTCCTTCAGCTTATGGAAGTTCAAATCTTCCATGTATCTAATTTTTGCATCATCACCAGGAGCTGCAATAATTTTTTGATGCAACCCTCTAGCTTTCTCAAACGATTGCTCTAAATTCCTTAATCGCGCTTCAGTCATATGAATAGATTTGTTCAACTTATCCAAAGCTAATCCTTATAATCCTCATTCAACTCGACAGAAATGCTTTTAACAGAATCAATTAAATTTGATGCCTTGGATTTACTCATGTTGAAAAGTATTTTATTTGAATAATTCACAACACACGATATATTATATTATAATCAACAAGGATAGATCAATTAAAATAATAAAAGTTATTGAAATGCCACACACCTTTTGTTAAAGTGTTGCTCCCTCGTTGTTCTTCAGCAGGACACTTGACCACCAGCAGAAAAAAAAACTCGAACACCAGACAAATGTATCTCGAACAGCAGCAGCAACATGAAACTCGAGCACCAGCAGCACAGAATAGCGAGCTCCAGAAGACAATGAAATTTAAACTTGCGGCAGCAACCAATCTTGCGCACCAACAGCAGAAATTTTCGTTTAAAAAAAAAACGCGCACAAAATTGTTCTTAAATGCACGTTAAAATGTCTTTAATTATCTTTTAAATATTCGCACTAACTTCTCTAGGATTCAACAATCCGGCTCGAAGGACCATTATGTATCGCAAGGACAATAGCAAAAAAAAAATCACTGACTGTTTAGACCGATAAACGCGACTGAACCCTAGACAGTAAAACCGAACACAAAATTAAAAGTCCAACTTATTACTTGTTTTCTTTATATTTTAACCGACTAACTTCGGTGCTGGTAACTTTGAGAATGGAAACCTTCCTCTCAAATGGTTACAAAGAACGCAGCAGATTCAACTTGGCACTGCATTGCGTTTGTTGAACTCCAAATCCCGCATCTAGTCCAGATCCATGCACTGCTATGAAGAACCACCGTCATCGTCACTGCAATCGGTCATTGTCCAGTTCCTCTAGTTGACCACCAACACACCCCCCGGTAACATTTGTTGTGACGGCTAGTTGATGTGCGTGCATAAGCTACCAACGACACACGCACTGCTTGCCTTTGATTTGTGTGTCGATCGCGATTAGTAGGAGATGGAGATGACGCAATCATAGAATTTTGCTTGTCTGATGTTCTTGTTGTAAAGCCTTTTTACGATGGCAAATGCAAATTCGATATTTCTTGAACGCTTGGATGCATGTTGCGTTGCAACAGTCAGAAGGAACAGATTCTATGCCAACAAAGTTGAACTTAAGAAGCCAATTTTTTACTAGTTTAAGAAACATTCCAGGTAAAGTGATTGTTCTGAACGATTGAGGAAGTTTGTTGAATAAACGAAGAGACGAAATTACGATAATCAGTAGTATGGAAAGGAGGAACAGATACAGAGTACGAAAAGTTTCCACGTAAGTTATAGTTTGAGATTAATCGAAAATTTCGATTGCCAGATTTCATAAAAAACACTTCAACACCTTAAAACAATACAAATGACGAACAGGCAGAATTTTTAACTCACAGAACAAAGGGTAACTAGGATGCCTCACAGGTTTACGGCATAATTTTCGCAGTATATATTTTTGTAAAATCAATTGAGGATTTATTTTATTCTCAAAAGTACCTCCCCAGCAAGCAATACCATATTGTAATTTTGAATGAACAATACCATAATAAATAATTTTTAAAAGCATACTTGAACAGATATTACGCAAATAAAAAAAATGCCGAAGCGTACAGCGTAAATAATTCCTCAAAGCATCTAAATGATTCGAAAAGCTCATTTTCGAGTCAATGATAAGCCCCAAGTATTTAAATTCGCTGGCGTTTTCGATTAAAAAACAGTTGTCATTGCAGATAAGGCGGCCATTAAAGGTAGGAGAAGATAAGCCAGACATACAATTGCAAATGGAAAGTTTGAATTTTTGGCACTCTGGTGAATGAAAATACAGATTAACTTCAAAATCCGGTATAGACGACAAACTGAAAAACATGATCTTAGTCTTGGCACTTATGACCAAGTTCTTCGATTCTTAGAAGATGGAGGACTATATTTATGTCGAAAATCAGGTCTAAGGCTGTCTGAACGATATGAGAAACCTACGTCATCCGCAAAAGCAGTTGGCGTGCCTTTGAAATTAAGTGCAAAAAGAGAGTTGATGTAAATAAGAAACAGAATGGGACCTAACACAGAGCCTTGGAGTACCCCTAAGTTGAAGACCATAAAATCGCTCCTGATTTCCTCAATCTTCACTCTTTGTGACCTATTTTTCAGATAAGACCTGAACCATTCTAACATGAAGCCACGAAAACCTACATTTTCAAGTTTATTGAGAAGAATGATGTGATCGACCATATCAAACGCTTTGGTGATATCAATAAATAGACCAGCAGTGGACTTTTTATTATCGAGGTTAGACATAACTTTTCCACAAAATTGTAGAAGTGCATCTTCGGTCGATTAACCTTGCTGAAAGCCAAATTGTGATTTATTAAAAAACTTAATTTTTAAAAGATAACTCACTACCCTATTTTTTACAAGCTTTTCATAGATTTTACTTACAGCTGCAAGAAGAGATATAGGCTTATAATTACACGTTTTTATAGTAAAACTTTTTTAAATAACGGAACAACATCTTAAGCTCTTTTGGAACACTCCCTCAAAAATACAGCGATTTTAGCAATATAACTTTTTTTAGCAATATATTCGAAATACCGTCAGCACCACACGAGTTTGTTTTTTTTAGAGTACCGATAACTTTCAAGACTTCAAGTGAAGTTATGGCTTCAAATTCAAAACTGTTACAAAGAATTGGGTCAGCACAGCAACCAGTTGTCAAACAGGGGAGACAAGAAGGTTGAACATGACCCTGTTGTAAACTGGTGGCTATGTTAGTAAAATAGTTCTTAAAAGCATTAGCAATGACCAGTTTGTCAGATACAACACAATCATCGACACATATAACAGTCGGTTTTTTGTAGTTGAGGACTTATTTAAAATATTGTTAACTATTTCCCAGTTACCTCTAGCAGAACTGAATTGAGAACGGTAGTAATTGTCTCGACAAATTGGAATTTCCCTTCTAAGTTCAGAGCACAGTTTTTTGTAGTTGCTTTTTAATCTCAGATTTCCAGGGTGCTTATGGCATTTAATTCTAAGTTTATTTCTAGCCTTTACTTTTTTCAATAAGTATCTAGAAATATAAGGTTTGAGTCTCTTAAAATAACGTTTAGGACGTAAAGATGAGGAACAATTAAGAATATGCTTCTTAATAGAAGCAATAAACAATGAATAGGAAGTTGACACATCCGTACATGAACAAACATTTTCCCGAAACTCATATGTAAGATTGTATTTGAGCTTGCTGTAGTTGATCTTCATCACTGCTTTGAGACTTGAAACTATAATTATTAATTTTGCTATTGGAAATGCTAAACAAAAACCCAGTCATAGAGTGATCAGTAATCATAAAATCTAGAACGCATTTCTTACAATTACTGATCGAACCATTTCTAAACCGTCCATATATATGATCTAAACAACTACCTGAGACAAGTCTAGTGGGTTCATTGACAAAGCTTACTAGGCCATGTGAAGCTAACAATGCCATATAACTCGAAACATTTTCACTATTTTCTAAAATATTGATATTGAAATCTCCTAATACAATCAGATTTTTTGACTTTTCATTTTCTATCAGACAAGCAAATTCTTCTATAAACTTACAAACATTAAACATATGCAATCTATAAATACATAGATTTCATGGCTTATTTCAATGGAAACTTTTAGTACATCAGCACACAAAAAATCAACACAACCGACTTCGTGAATAAAGTATTTCTCTTTCTCTTTTATAAAACAATCAACACCACCTGCAGCGTAATTTTCATTAGTTTTAGCATAAAAAGTATAACCGTGCATAAAATAATCATCTTTTTCAAACCCATAAATCCAAATTTCAGACACAAAAACAATATCTGGAACGCACAAAAACGAATCAACATGAGTGACAAGAGCGGACAAATTTTCTCTAAGACTTCTGACATTCTGGTGTACAATAAAGAACTTATCTTTGCTACAAGAACTATCAGTAACATCAATATCAGTGTTTGAGCAACGAAGATTAGCGGAGGAAAAGTCATCGAATAAATCATTAATGTCAATCATTACTTGCAATGGAAAGATAAGAAGGAACAAAAAATAACACTAAATAAGTGTTAGATCACTAAAGGATCTAATAGAGATGGCTTTACCTCCCTCAACCTTTCTGACAAGAATTTTATTGTCTTTGAACCAGGCATATTTAACACCTTTCTGCTTTATTGTTTCTTTCGCCTTCATGAAGGGAGCTTTCGAATACTTTGTAAGAGAGTCATTTATGTAAATGCCGGTTCTCTTGCTGCTGCTGCTGCTCTTGGTACTGCTGCTGTTGTTATTACTGCTACTGCTGCCCAAACCATCGATCCCAGTATCGCGTGTGTTGAGTTTGTTTTTGTTTGCCTTTTTTGCATTCATTATACCCTGCTTCGTATGTACATCAGAGAATCTTACACAGATAACTGGTTTATATACTGATGAAGCCGCATCGCTGTTGGTTTTAGCTTGCATTTTTTAATGTAGCATTTTTCAATTTTATTGTCCGGAACATCAATGGACAGAGCTTTACTAAAGAGCTGCTTCACCTTGGACATAGCATTCTTGTCGTTGACGTTTGACACTCCAACAATTTCAGTACAGTTGCTGAGAAGTTGTTGTTGCTGCCAATTCAGTTTGCTCTCCAAAAAATCAACTTTCTTCTTGAGCTCCGTATTTTCAGTTTGCAGCAAGGTAAGTTGTTGTAGGAAACGATGGTTAGTTTCCTCTAAGTTTGAAAGCTTCTGGTAGATAATTTGAAGAGTGCATTCATTTTCACTGTCATCGAACTTTGTAGGCTGTGGTGCTGCTGTTGTTTTAGCGTAGTTGCTTCCAACTTGATCTTTGTTGTTGTTAGTGGCAGCTAATGCATTGTTGTTGTTAGGCGTAGGCACAGCTGATAGCGGCAAGTGTAAAGAGTGACGTCTAAGTACTGCACATTTAACACAACGAAATGCATTTCCACTTGTTTTAATAAAGTCTGCATCTTGTTCTGTGATATTCACACAAGAATAATGGAAGAAATGCAAGCAGTCGTTACAATTTATTTTAGTTAAACAATTCCGATCAATTTTCTGCGAACAAACGGAGCAATTCATTTTGTAAAAAAAGTTAATCAAGTAAAGTTCTAAGAATCTAAGATGCGCACCCCACGACAATCCAGAGAGAACTGAACTTTTGTGATAAGATGAGTCTCTCTGTTTTAAATACTCGATAGCCCACATGCTTTCAGTCCACTATTAACCCGTCGCTCATTGACATGTTTTTGACCAGTTCGAAGCCCAGCATACTGAGAATTGATCAGGTTAGACCCACTTCTGAGTTTATACATGATTTTATTTTCTGCTCGCTTCAATTCCGTAAGAGTAGCTCAAATGCCATCACATAAGTAAGTGGTTCAGGTCGTATTTATCAAACAGGAAACAGAGGGTAAAAAATAATGGGCTAATGAGTTCTTTTAGAAACATCTCCATAGGAGTTCCTCAAGGCTCTGTGCTAGGACCGATACTTTTCTTAATCTTTATTAACTCACTATTTTCTCAGATCTTTCGTAGTAAGATTAATGCGTTTGCTGATGACATGGCATGTGCTTTTCAATGTAACTCTCCTTTAAACTTAATTGCTGACATGAATCATGGCCTGGAAGTTCTGGGTCATTGGTAACAGCATAATCTGGTGATTAGTGATAATATGAAGATGATGTTTTTTAATCTATGTGGAAGGGAGTTGGACTTTGGTACATTTTATTTCCACTGTACAAAATGCAGAAAATGTTTACATGCTGAAAATATTTGTAAATCAGGAACAACCGCACAAACATATTTTGAGTTCCTTACATGTTCTGAGAATTGCTTCGTTATAGAAAATGTTAAATCGTATAAGTATCTTGGTTTTACATTTGACTGGAGGATGAGTTGGTCCGACCATACGAGTGCGCTTAAAAAGTACCTTATAGCTGCCACAAGACGTTTTAAAATTATTCTGTTCCCGTGATCTTCTCAAGTGCATCTATTATGGGTTATTCTAGGCTCGAATATGGTTTGGTTTCCTGGGGTTGAACTCATTTCAACAAAATGAACCAACTTCTAATTTCTCAAAAACACATGATTCGTCTTGTTTGTAACAAAAATCTTCGTTTTACTAGTCTGTTACTTTTCAGAGGCCTTAAAATTCTTCCCTTAAAATATTTATACTGTTATAAAGTCTTAAAGATATTTTTTTCTAGAGCAAGCTATGAACTGAATAGAAGCTCCGATTACTATAACCTAAGAACCAACAATTTGAATCTAGTTACTGTACCACATCATAATCTGCAAATTTTCTTCAACTTTTTTACGGTTTTGGCTCCCAGACTCTATAATAACTTACCACATAACATTAGAATCGTTAGAATTAAATCCGTATTTCTAAAGATGATAAAACTATGGCTCTTGAATAAAAGCTATGATGACATTTCTAACCTGTTTTGTGTTAGCATCTAAATAATTCTCTCCTTATATTATATTAATATGAGTTCCTTGCTGTGTTTTCATTCCTATTACGTACATACTTATCTTTTTCTATATTTTTTTTTTGTTGTCAAACTTACTAGTAAATATCTCAATATATTTTGCGACCCCACTATCTATCTTTCTTTCTATATTTTATTTATTTTTTTTATCAATTTTTACATGGCTCCCTGCTTTCGCTTCTAGTTCCTTCTGAACTATAGATTGCAGGTTCTTTTTTTAATTCATATATTATATTCCATAATGTAACTTCAAAAACTACTTGTATTGTCATAATTTGAATTTTTTAAAGAAAAAATTAATACATGCATACATACTTACATACATACATCATTCAGTTATAGATCGTTTGGCAATATTGATTTCGATAGTATTCTATAGACCGATTTCAATTGGAATGATATTTATAATATACCTGATGTTAATCGTAAGTTTTTGTTATTTAATACCCTGGTAAACAGATTGTACGATAACTATGTTCCAATAGTAACAAAACGAATAAAACCATAAAGCTGTCAAATAAAACTGCTAATTCAGGAGAGGGAACGTTGCTTCAGAACATTTAAGCGAAATCCAACAAATTACAATAGAAGACAGTACAATGTTTCGTGGACTAAAGTCACTGTCCTAATACGTTCACCTAAACGAGCTTATCTACTATAAAACTAAACCCTACACTGAGTTCGAAAGAGCTATATAAAAATCTTAAAGAATTTGGTGTAGCTGGGGTTAAACAAATTTCAAAAAATAAAGCAAAAAAAAAAGGAAAATCCAAGGACTTGTGCCCATGGCCAGGAAAAAGATTGGGAAGGACTTCGCGAAACTTACCCTACCTATCCTAAACTAAACCTAAACTAACCTAGCGACTTAAGCTAAATCCTATTCTAGACCTAACTACCTTAACCTAACCTATCGCTACTCCGTACCGCGCAAATCGTCCTTTCCATTTTCTCTCCTCGCCAAACGGGTTCGTCCAGTACCCGAGGTATGCCTGGTGGAATTGGCAAAAACTGGCCTGCCCATCCTGTGTGTCTTATGACACAACCAATTGCCATCTCTCTGGCCAATGTTTGCGAGAGATAGCCCCTAGAAGTGCTTCCCAGTCACGACCTAAATCAGTCGTAAAGGAAGTATGCTAATGGTATCGTTACGTCGTTATCGTTCGTAATCATCCTGCCCTGTCATCCTTCAGCTACAGAAGGACGGCCCGACAGGCCATCACACACCAAAAGAGAAAATCTTATCCACACATTAAATCCTGCCGGCAGCACAAGAAAGGATGTTCTTCTCTTATCCACTTTTGTTTTGTTAGTCGCGATGTGAAGCACTTTATGTTCTTAGCAGAATTTCATAATAATAATTTTTTTTTTGTCCTAACTTTACATTACCACTAAATTAACCCACTATCTAAAAATTGTTCAAATTTACCATTCACTTAAAAAAAACTAATTCTAAATCTATGTATATATTGTAAAATAAAATTTCTAAACTGTTCAAATACGGGTACACTAACTCACTAATTCAAAGAAAAAAAAATTTCAAAGGAAATTTAAAAAAAAAACTATGCAGGGCTTAAAGTTTACTATGGACTTCTAAAATTAAACTCAAAAGGGGCAAAAGTTATGGCACTTAAAAAAAAAAAAAAAAACTTTCACTTAAAGAAATTTCACAGCACACTGTCTCGCGGAGCACCTCCTATGGGTGTGGCATTTATTTGGGGGAGCACCTCTTTGCTGTTCTTTTATTACAGACCACCGCCACCGCGATTACCGCCTACACCTGACCTTGTCCAGTTGCACCGGTGTTTTCTCGGAACAGTCCTGGCAGGAAAAGGCAAAAAAAAATAAAAAATATATATATATCGCAGAGGCCTGACCTGCTTTCTGATTTGCTGTGTCTATCGGGTAAAAAGAAATCAAATTTATGCTTCACCTTAGCTCCCAAGCTTCGTCTTACGTACGTCTGCGATTCTTTTAATGTTCCTGCACTATGTGCCTACAGGTTTATCTCCTTTTTGAAAATGTTTGTTTTCTTTTATTATCTTGTCTTTTTTTTTTGATATTATTTTTTTGGATTTTTCCACTTAAAATTAAAGAAAACTCACCCCTGAAATGGGGTGTGTGTGTGCGGGACGATCTTATCTTTTCCTACAGCAAATACGCACTGTTGAATCCCTAAATCTACCGCACCAGACCATGAACTTCAAAAAAATAAAAGAACGTTTCCCATACCTGGCAAACATTCCAAGTAGATCGTATCAAAATGCGCAACCACTTATCCTAATTGGACTGGATCATTGTAATTTGATAAACTCTTCAGCGAGTTTACGAAACTGATGCTAACGAACCAGTTGCCAGTAAGACTCGTCTTGGCTGGACAGTATGTGGGTCATACACAGACCGTGGATCAAATAACGGAGAGTACGTGCACCATACTAGTTACTCTATATGTGAGTGTCAATCCAAAATGGATAAATGGCTTGAGGAATTAGTCAAAGAATATTTTCAGATTGAGAACGTCGGTTCAAAACATATAAAACGGTTGATCAACGCAAGCGACCTTAAAGCACAATCAAAGTTGGAGAGTTTAACTAAACGTGTCGGTGACGACTTTGCGGTGCCCTTGCTGTGGAAGGGAGATTTCTTAGAACTACCCGATAGTAGACCGGCTGCTGTACATAGATTGGCATGCTTGGAAAAACGGATTAGTCAAGAACCATCAATCAAAATGAAACTTAATGATCTGATTTCATATTACCTAGATAAAGACTATAGTCATAAGTTATCCACTAAAGAGCCTGAGGGTAAAATGGACAAACGAGTGTGGTATTTGCCTATATTCCCGGTGGTCAATCCAAATAAGCCAAACAAAGTACGCATTGTGTGGGACGCTGCATCTAGTGTCGCTGGAGTGCCACTCAATTCACTACTTTTAACCGGACCCGATAGTTTACCTCCTCTCTTTGAAGTCCTCTTTCGTTTCTGACAACGAAAATTTGCCACCTGTGGAGACATCAAAGAGATGTTCCACCAAATAGCAGTCGCTGAAGCCGATCAGCATGCCCAACGGTTTCCAAGATATAGGAATAGTTGAAGATTATACTCGTAAGATGCAGGTAATGACTTTCGGCTCCACATGTTCCCCATGCTGTGCACAGTTCTTAAAGAACAAGAACGCTGAGCAGTATGCGTCGCATTTCCCAAGAGCCGTGGAACCATTACGAAGAATCACTACGTCGATGACTTTCTCGACAGTTTCGACTCGAAAGAGGAGACAGTGCGTGTAACAAAGGAGATCATACATATTCACCAAAAGGGTGGATTCGAGGTTCGGAATTTCACGAGCAATTCAGAAAGCGTGCTACAACAACTTGGAGATAAATCGGCATTCTTCAAAAAATCATTTGTTCATTAGTCATTAGTCTAAGCGAATCTGACAATATACTAGGTATGTGGTGGTCACCTGCCGAAGACTTGTTTTCTTTTCATTGTCATTCGCGAAAGCTTAGCACTGAGGTGAGGAAGAACGGCTAGCTCCAACAAAAAGAGAGGTTCTAAAGACGCTTATGAGTATAGTCGATCCCACGTTTGGAGTTAGAAGCCGCAGTGCTCGGTATGAAAATGGCGAAATCAATTATGAAGGGATACACTATACATATTCACAAACTATATTTTTGGTCGGACTCGCAGACGATTGCAGGAGGTTCAAACAATTTGTGGCCTTTAGAGTTAGTGAGATTCTCGAAGAATCGAATCTTAGCGAATGGCGGTGGATACCAAGCAATGACAATGTTGCCGACGAAACCACAAAGTGGAATACAAAATTGGACTTCACTTAAAATAGCCGCTGGTATTTGGGACCTTCCTTATTATACCTCCAGGAGAGTAGATGGCCGGTTGAAGACCTGGAGTACTCGACAATGGAAGAGACTAGACTATTAGCTCACCAAATTTTAGATAATGCGGCCGTCATCGATATTGCGCGATTTTCATCGTGGAAAAACTTAAAAAAACGATGTCCTACGTATTTCGTTACATAAATCGCTTACGAAGCAAATGGAAAACGCGCCTACTCAAAGAACAGAATACTGGCGAGTGGCAGCTCCGGTGAAATATTGGAGCCGTCAGAAATTACTGTGCCCGAGGCCTACTTGTAGAGACTTTGTCAGTATGAGAATTTTAAAAGGGAGTGGATGGTTTTACAAAATAAAGAAAAAGATAATAGCAGACCTGAGCTGGATAGAACGAGTTCTTTATACAATATGAATCCATACATGGACTCTGATAATGTCATTCGTATCAGAGGCCGCGTCGACGCATCCGAGCACATCTATCATAATTGTAAAAGGCCGATTATATTACCGAAAAACCATCATATAACTCTTTTCATCATTCAAGACTTTCACGAAAGATACAAACACCAGTTTTGTGGAACGATTGTAAATGAGCTTCGACAACTATACTATATCCCAGCATTAAGGGTTACGCTAAAAGAATACAACTTAGTTGCCAGCTATGCAAGATCCGTAAAGCCTGTCCAAAGTCACCTTTGATGGGGGAATTACCACCAACGAGATTTAAATCGTTCAATCTTTCGTGACGTGGGGGCGATCCATATGGAAGTGGCATACTGTTTGTCCAGTAAATCCTGTATTCTAGCTATTAAGCGCTTCTGTGCGAGAAGAGGCAAGCCTATCGAGTTATGGAGTGACAATGGCACTAATTTTAGAGGGGCAAGTTAAGAGCTAAGAAACAAAGAAGTGGCCAGCCTAAGCCATTGCCAGATAGCCAAAGAAATTATAAATCAAGGCATGAAGTGGAATTTTATTCCACCGGCGTCACCACATTTGGGGGGGAGCTGGGAACGACTAATTCGTTCAGTGAAACAAGTATTCGTCCAAATTAAAATCCGAAGGATGAGCTGTTACTCAGCATGATGGTGGAAGCCGAGAGCATAGTCAATACGAGACCTCTTACCTATGTGTGAGTTGATGGGGAAGCTGCTGAAGCGTTGACACCGAATCAGGGTTCCTTCTGGGTTAATCAAGCGGCAATAAATTTTCCGGAGATTTCGAAGGTAACCCTACTACATTGAAGAAAACTGGATTGCCTGCGAGTACTATGGAAACTTATTCTAGAAAAGGTGGCTCAAAGAATATCTTATCTTTCCGCCTTAACAAAGAAAACAAAGTGGTTATAGCGGTAAGGGATATTTTAATAATAGTAGTCGAAAACTGTCCGAGAAACTCCTGGCCAAAGGGGAGGGTAATACTAACGACACCCAGCAAGGGCGGGTAAGTACGATCCGCCTTAATAAAAACCAAAGATGGTGTATACACACGACCAGCAGCAAAACTCGCAGTCTTAGAAGTGGATCGGCCTCAGGAGGGTAACTCGAACGAAGAGTTCATCTTACGAGGGGGAGTGTTGCCACGGCTGGAAACGACGTCCAACTGCGCCCAAAATGACAACGAGTTTTTTTCACCCTGATAGTAGTCCAGCATTTAGCAAGCGTTCTTTTCTAGCAAGATCGCGCAACAGGAAGGACGACAAGAGAAAATAAACGTAAAACATTAATTATATATACATATTGTAATATGCAAGCTACGGCTCGAGTAGATAAAACAATTATTCTGTGAAATTATTTCTTTATTTTCGAGTCTATAGAACAATTCAGGTTTACACTATTCTTCGCAATTCTTTTCTTACAAGGTCTCTGTCCTCTCAAATCACTTTATCTCCTTTCAATTACTTAATTCACAAATCCAAACTAATTACTTCTTCTTCTTAAATCTCAACTTTCAATTTATCACAGAATTACAACTTCGCCCACTGCACACTTTTCTAATCTCTTCGCCACAGTTTAAAAACTACTGTGTGTTTTTTTGATCGCCATCTGTCCTTATATAGCAGAGGTTTCTGATAGCCAGAAACTTCTAGCAAATTTTTCGACCACTGGAACAAGAGAAATAATTCTTGCAGTTATAATTCCCTTTTATCCCTGATATTATTCGTCTCTTTCGTTGACATGAGCTGTGGAGACTTCGTCCCAGACACGAACCTCGAATGAAAGGACAGTTCGAACCAAAATTCTGCCAGAATGGAAAGTCACTTCGGAATTTGCTGCATAGACATAGGAGCGTAGTTATTATTATGCTACACTGCCCCCCTCTTAGACGTGTTCGTCCCGAACAAGTGCATCCTCATTTCGGCCATTGTATCGACTCAGTCGGTCCACATGAACCACTTTCATTTTGGCCCTCGGTCCTCGCTGGATGCGGTAGACAACATCGTTGATGCGGGTTACTATTCTGTAGGGACCTTCCCAGTTCCGCTGTAATTTAGGTGATTTCCCCTTTTGGCGATGGGGATTATACAGCCACACCAGATCTCCTTCCTGGAATCCTGACGTTGTTGCCTTGGCATCATACCTGGTCTTCATGCGGTCGCTCGTCATCTTAATCTGGCTTCCGGTCCTTTGGTGTATGTCCCTAAGCCTTTCCCTAAGGTCCGCCACGTACTCTTCTTCATTTCTGGGCTCTGGTTCTACTATGTAGAATCGGTGGCTCCCAAGATCACCTTCCAGCTTCGTCCAAATGATTGTCTCTGAAGACGGCGGCAAAACTTCGTCTTTGCTGATGACTGTCCTGAGAGTTACGGCATTCTCATTTCCGTACACCATCGGAATCTCCACATTTCGATACCTCAGTACTTGCATCCCGATGTCCAAGATTACTTCATTTACTTTCATGAAGTCTACTCCAATGATGCACTCGTCGCATATATCTGCCACCAGAAACGCATGGGAGAACGTCAGTCCTGCCAGAGTAATCGTAAGACGAACTTCTCCAAATACCTTCGCCATTTCCTCTGTTGCAGTCTTCAGGCAGTAGCTGTTGGTGTTGTGCAGCCAGGAGCTTTTGACGATATCTCTTCTTACAATGGAGGCAGTGGCACCTGTGTCGATGGTGGCTACGCACTTCTTCTCGTTGATCAGTGCCTCCACTGTCAGGCTCTTGTTACCCCGTTTGGTTTGCGAAACTTGAATGGTGGTCCTGGGGGCCTCGATTCCAGTAACCAACTTCTGCCCCGCGAAGTTGGTCCTTACGCATCTCCCGACTGCTGGTTTTGGGAAGTCTGACCGACAGGATGCTTCCTCTCTGCTTCTCCTACTTCCGCAATGTGGACAATTTCCTCGTCTAGGTGCACTTCTGCACTGCCGTTGTAGGTGTCCGGTTTGGTTGCAATTCCAGCAACGGATTTGACTTCCGCGAGCTTTGACGGCTGTTCTCTGGCATGAGCATTCCACGACGGACATTTCCCTGACACGGTGTATTCCCTGGTATGCTTGGTCCGCAGCCTTCATTGACAAAGCGAATGCCAATGCCTCGGGGAGTGTTCGCTTTTCAGCCATCCTTACAGCCATTTGCAGTTGTCTGTCCTCTATGGCCTGAATAAAAGCTTTCACCGCCATTTCGTTGATAAGCTCCTCACCGGCTTTAGGGTATGAAAGATGGGCTAGCCGCTCTATATCCGCTTGCAACTGTTGGAGCGTTTCCCCCCTTTTCTGGACTCGACTACGCAGCTGAACCCTGTACACCTGCTGCATGTGTTCATCCCCAAACCGCATCTCGATAGCCTGAACCAGAGAGTCGTAGTTCTGCTGTTTATCTTCCGGGATGGTATGCAAGAGCTCCGCAGCTGGACCCCTCAGTGCAAGTGTGAGTGCAATGGACTTCTCTTCATCGTCCCAGCTATTGGTCATTGCGGCCGCTTCGAATTGCCTTTTATAAATTGGCCATGATGTTTGACCATCGAAGATAGGAGGCTGCATCTCCTTTCTTCTCAGACCGTCAGTGGAATATTCCCGTGCTTTCTGTCTCTTCACATTGCTGAGCTCCTTAGCAAGATTTTCGACTTGCTTCCCTACTATCTCGAATTGCGTATCCACTTTTTCAAACTGAGTCTCTATTTTCCCGAACTGAGTTTCATGTTTCTCAAAATTTTCATCGAATCTAGTTTCGACTTTTCCGAGTTGCGTCTCGACCTTCTCGATTTCCTCTTCGATCACTTCGAATTTGGATTCCAAGTTCTTGTTTTGCTCATCAAGTTAACTTTCCAGAGCATCTAGAGAATTCTTTTGTTCGTCCATTGCTTTCTTTTGTTCATCCAGCTTAAGTTCTAGAGAATTCTTTTGTTCGTCCATTGCTTTCTTTTGTTCGTCCATTGCTTTCTTTTGTTCGTCCATTGCTTTCTTTTGTTCGTCCATTGCTTTCTTTTGTTCATCCAGCTTAAGTTCTAGAGAATTCTTTTGTTCGTCCAGCTTAAGTTCTATAGAATTCCTTTGGTCTTCTATTGCTTTCTTTTGTTCGTCCATGACTAACTTAAGTTGCAAGAGCAGACTCGTTATACCCGGGTCGGCTGCTGTACTTGCTGGTTCCTCTTCCACGTCAAACTCTACGTCGTGCGAATTTTCACCTTCCTGCGTTACTGCTTCTTCCAGACGAATCAGCAGGGCATCTTTTCCCCCAGTTGTGTCGAGGTTCCGCTTACTGAGTTCTGCCTTTAGTTGAATTATAGTTAGTTTTCCCAATTTGCGACACATTTTGCGCAACTAATTAACTCAACACAGAAATCGTTTTTTTTTTTTTTTTTTCTTGTGCAATTTCACATCACGGAAATAGTTATTCACAGAATAAGTTTTATCCCAGCTTCTGACACCAATGTAATATGCAAGCTACGGCTCGAGTAGATAAAACAATTATTCTGTGAAATTATTTCTTTATTTTCGAGTCTATAGAACAATTCAGGTTCACACTATTCTTCGCAATTCTTTTCTTACAAGGTCTCTGTCCTCTCAAATCACTTTATCTCCTTTCAATTACTTAATTCACAAATCCAAACTAATTACTTCTTCTTCTTAAATCTCAACTTTCAATTTATCACAGAATTACAACTTCGCCCACTGCACACTTTTCTAATCTCTTCGCCACAGTTTAAAAACTACTGTGTGTTTTTTTGATCGCCATCTGTCCTTATATAGCAGAAGTTTCTGATAGCCAGAAACTTCTAGCAAATTCTTCGACCACTGGAACAAGAGAAATAATTCTTGCAGTTATAATTCCCTTTTATCCCTGATATTATTCGTCTCTTTCGTTGACATGAGCTGTGGAGACTTCGTCCCAGACACGAACCTCGAATGAAAGGACAGTTCGAACCAAAATTCTGCCAGAATGGAAAGTCACTTCGGAATTTGCTGCATAGACATAGGAGCGTAGTTATTATTATGCTACAATATATATATATTACTATTATATTTGTTAATTATATTTGTAATTTAGAAATTTTAAGTTTCTTCGAAAGATAATAAAAATCTGGAAATAAGAAAATTTGTCGTCATTCTCACCGGACGATTACAGTTGTCATCGCCCATCGTGTGGCAAGGGCCTACGCCCTGAGATGATCTACCGAGTGAGGTTAGCTGGGCACTCATTTATACTCTCGCTAGCAAGCACGTCATGTAGTCGTATTATACCGTAGTCTAATAGGTTATCACAGCTTCTGTATCACAGGTTCTATATCACAGCTTCTTTATCGCAGGTTCTATATCATAGGGGCGTATGTGGATGTACCCGTATGCTAACTACAAATCATAGGGGTGCATTTGAATACATCTAGGTCGCCCCACCTAATACTAATAAATATACTCTAATAAATAATTTCTGTAACGAATAAATAAATAAACTATGTATTATATAAATAGACTCTCTAAACTATGATAAATAAATAAACTCTGTAATAAATAAACTATAAAAAAAACTCTATAAATAAATAAACTCTATAAATAAATAAACTGTATATAATAAATAATATTGTAATATGCGAGCTACGGCTCGAGTAGATAAAACGTTATTCTGTGAGATTATTTCTATATTTTCTAGTCTATAGAACAATTCAAGTTCACACTATACTATTCTTCGCAAATTCTTTCCTTACAAGGTCTCTTTCTTCTCAAATCACTTTATCTCATTTCAATTACTTAATTCACAAATCCAAACTAATTACTTGTTCTTGTTAACTCTTAACTTTCAATCTATCACAAAACTACAATTTCGCCCATTATCACTTTTCCAATCTCTTCGTGCGGTTCGAAAACCAACTGCCTTGCCCCGATCGCCATCTGTCCTTATATAGTCGCATTTCTGATAGCCAGAAACTTCTAGCAAATTCTTAGACCACTGGAACAAGAAAATTCTGATGTAATAATTCCAAGATGACAGCCGCAGCCAATAATCTCTTGCGGTTATAATTCTCTCTTAATTCCCCGACGTCGTCTTAGACATAATCCGTACACGAACCTCGAATGAAAAATCACTTCGGAATGTGTTGCATACTTTTGGAGCGTAATTATTATGCTACATTATGTTTCAATATACTGTATATATATCGGACGTAAACCAAATACCTGTAATACATACAAATGTATTACAGATAATCCGGCAACGGCATGCATGAGGGCGTGAATAGTGTTCCCTACCACTTGTATCTAGGTGTGTAGATCTTTGGCGTGGTATACGCCCACCTTCTCGCCTCTTAAATTGCCTTTCTTGTATAGGGAGTTACCTTTAGCTTTTAAAACTATTGATTTTAAAAATGTTGGTCCTAACTTAGAATTGTAATTGTCAGGTAAACTACTTTGTTTGAGATTTCGTCTGAATACTATCTTTCCTTCCTTAAATTTAACATCTCTACTTCGAAGGTTGTATGTTTGGGTCACCTTCTGATGCGCTAGCCTTAGATTGTCAAGTATTTTACTCCTAATTAGCTCTAATTTGTCCTTATTGTTAATAATTTCCGTGACCATATCTTTGCTCGTATCTACTAGTATGCGGAGGATATCGTACGCACCCGCGTGTTGTACCATGGGGGTACCAAACACAGCGTAGTAGGGTTCAAACGTAGTCGCATCGTGAACTACACTCCTCAGTAAGAAAGCCGCGTCGCTTATATAACCTTATCTTCGTCAGCAGGGAGCGGTTAACCATTTCTGACGCATTGGCTTGAGGAGAGTAGATCGCAGTGCGGATACGTTTTGACCCCATACTTTCCTAAGAAGCTAGCAAACAGTTCTGAAATGAACTGTTTACCATTGTCTGAATGTATGTACTCCGTTACACCAAAGATATAAAACACGCTTTCTTCAAGGTATTTCACTACCTCAGCAGACGTTGCTTTCTTAATAAGTTTTAAAAACACAAACTTCGAAAAATGATCTAAAACTATAAAAATATGTGAGTGTCCGTTCTTCGTGCTTGGGTATGGTCCTAAAAAGTCAATGTACAGTCTCTGGAAAGGCCGCTCCGTAATGCTCTGTTGTCCCATCGGCGGCCGATTCCGTAAGTATACTGCTTCTTTGGACACTGTCGACAACGCCATATATTCTGCTTCGGTGCTCGATAGTGCCACAGTCGGTTGCTTTTTTATTGCCCAGGATATTGCGCCGCCACTGAGCTTAAAGACATAGCCGGTATAAGATCGTCGGTATGATTTGTCGCCCAGTCTGCATCCGAATAACCGCACAATGATTGCCCTAGTTTACGATAAAACAAATTATAATTAATAGTATTTTTTAAGTACCTAAGTATATGCTTTGCTTCCATCATATGCTCTTCATGTGGGTTCTTATTAAATTGTAACAGCTTATTGACAGAGTGGAAAATGTCCGGTCTAGTTACATGTCCAATATACATTAGGGATCCTATTAATTGCTCGTACTCCTTTTCATCAACTATTTCACAGTTCACACAGCTGGTGCATTTCTTGAATTTCTGACCAGGTTCTAGTGAGGTGGGCCGTCCTTTGCAATTTTCCATTTGGTAACCCTCAAGTAGTGAAAATATCGCATGAGTCTGGGTGATGCTTACACAGTCTCGTTGCTTGTTCTGCTTTACCCCCATTCCCAAGAAAAATCCAACTTGTCCTTTTCCACAACTACGAACTCCTGCTTTAGCTCACTCTTGATTTTGTCTAATTGTATTTCGTCTGAACATGCAAGTAGAAGATCGTCGACGTTGACTGCGATGATATTAATTTAATTTTTCTCATTTTTCGTGAGAAAAGAATCGATTTCATTACGGATGAACCCCAGTTTTTTTTAGAACCTCTTCTAGTTTCTCATTTCATGCACGTCCAGACTATTTTAGACCGTACAAAGCTTATTGCAATCTGCAAACACCATAGGGATACTTGGGGTGTACATATCCTTCTGGCTGGTTAATGTAAACTTCCTCTTTCAACGTACCGTTCAAGTAAGCACTCGTGACGTCCATTTGATGGAGATGCAAGTTATACCTCACTGATAATGCAAATATCAAGCGGATGGTCGAATAACGCGCCACGGATGAAAATGTTTCATGAAAATCCACTCCAGGCCTCTGACTGCAGCCTTTGGCTACTAAACGAGCTTTATACCTCTTTAGACTGAATACCTACTTGGACTGAATAAGTTTTCTGTTTAGGGGTAACTGAACCAGTTCCCACATTTCGTTTGACATCAGGGCATTGTATTCTACATCCATTGCTTTCCTCAATTTTTCAGCATCGTGGGCAAGCAAGGCTTCTTTCACCGTTAATGGCCGACCTGCCCCATTAAGTACAAGTTGTTCTACACCTGATTTTGACTATCGAACGCCTTCGCCCTGCTTTTGGTCACCATCCGTTTTTCGGTTTGGCCATCGGTTGGTTTCTTCATTGGGACAGGTTTCCTCTGTTGTGCCTTCGTCGTTATCATTTCTGGCCGATGAACTGGCGGTAGTTAGATCGTAAATTTCAGATTTGTTTTTTATCTCAACATCTTCGATTGACGTGATAGGTCATTTTTAGCCTCTTTAGTTTCATCAGTTGCTGACTGCACCGGTTCTAGAATAAGACACTCGTTAGAATTATCTGTTTCTGCATTTATGTTACCTTTCGTATCCAGGAACTTCACGTCACGACTTGTAAACCTTTCGTTGAAAAGGGACGTATACACACGGTATGCCTTCGATCTGGTTGAATAGCCCACCATTACGCAGTCAAGGCCTTTAGCTCGGAATTTAGATCTTCCTGGTCGTTTATCGAGCATAACTCCTTTGCAACCGACCGGTTGTAGATGCCTTATACTGGGCTTTCTTCCACTCCAGCTTTTGTATGGGGTCATCGAAGTTAAAGCCGTCGTCGGTGACCTATTTCTTAGATAAACGGCAGTACTTACCGCTTCTGCCCACATCATTTCTGGGAGCCCTGAGTCTAAGAGTATACATCGCGCCATTTCCACCACATTTCGGTTTGCACGCTCTGCTACACCGTTGTGTTGTGTTGCATATTCGACTGAAAATTGTCGCCGCACACCGTTTTCTTTTAAGAATTTTGCAAAATCCTGACCGATATATTCGCGACCATTATCACTCCTTAAAATCTTTAAATTGTTTCCCGTTTCGAGTTCAGTACTAGCTTTAAATCGTTTGAAGGCGTCAAAAACTTCACTTTTAGGTTTTATAAAATCAACATATTATACATTTTTCGCGATTTGTCGTCTATGAATGCGACAAAGTACAAGACACCCCCAAGAGAAGGAACCCGCACACGTCGCTGGACCATATCTAATGTGTTCTCACTTCTATTCGCAGACCCTTTCGGAAACGCCTGTCTCGAAATCTTTCCCTTTAAATAGATTGCACACGTGATTTTTTCGGGAATAATCTTCAGGTCAAGGCCACGCACCATTTGTTTTTATATAAAGAAATCAATGCTTTCGCATATTGTATCATTCCAATGTAAGAAATTTGTATCCACTCCCGTTATAGAAACTGACAGCAGCGCTTTATGCATTGGTGCATATTGAACAAATCACTTTCTCTTTCTCCATTTCGAGTGTGAGCTTGCTTTCAACCGCTTTACTGACAGAAATGAAATTTGCCTTCAATTCGGGCACAAAAAGAACTTCGCGAAGAGTTACCTTCGATTAATGAGTTTCGATTAACATTTCTCCCTTTCCAGAGGACTTAATAAAGTTGTTTGTTGCTAGTTAAATTTTTTCTGTGTGTTTACGCTAATTAACAAAACAAAAACTTTTTTCGCGACACATGTGTGAAGTAGAACCACTATCAAAAATCTACGTGCATCTATCAGCACACCCGAATCAATCGCATTAAGCATAGGAAATGAGCTAGTTACTTTATGCGCACTATATTTTTCTTCTTCACGACACTGAGCGGCATATTGTCCCTTTCGATTGCACTCAAAGCATTTACCCTTAAACCCGTTAGTACCAGCATGTTGATTATGATCATGTGTAGGTCGTTGAGCCTTATTCTGTTGCGCTCTGGATTTTGCCATGAATGCTGTTTCACCTTCCGCTTCTGTTATTTTATTTGCCCTTCTCTGTCCCTCCTCTAGTAACTTGGTCTTTCAAATTAATAATGATGGTAGTGAGTCTCTCGATTCTAGAATCACTTTTCGAGCCGGGCTGGTGGGTCTATACAGTTCCTCAAGCTTTTTCCATGCTTCATTAGACGTCTTGCAGTTTTTAATATGGTTTAACTGCGACGATTTGACGCACAATAAAATTGTTGCCAGCGCCCTTCTGTCTTTTGACTTCCATGCACTCTGTTCAATCGCAGTCGCTGTTTCCGCCAATGCCTCAACACCACTTGCGTATGACCACAACCCATTGTGAATAAATACGCTTCTCATTTGGACCTTTGATCCATCGTAATTATCATTATTGAGTTTATCGATTTGATATAACGAACTCATTTCAATCAGCTTTAATTTCAACCGCCCGATTTAGTACAATGTACACACTTAACAGTTCGCGAAGTCTGGGCCCATAACCTTTGTTAGAGGATCAAAAATAAAACACTCAGTTTTTCTTGATTCGGTTTAATTCAGTAGTTCACGAGAGACTGACTTACAAATTAGGAGACTATGTGTGTATACATAATAGTTAATAGTTAAGTTGTGTATGCAAAGGATATTTATAGGTAGTATATGTGTTAGTGTTAGTATTAGTAGTGCGTGACTTAGTAAATGTTCAACAAATTACGATGTTATGTCTGTCTAAAAATTCAGTCGCTCCCTTCCCTAAACAGCTAATTGAAGCTCCACTATCCAATAGGCCCATGAGGTCCTCACCGTCTATCCTAACCTTAGCATATGGCCTATTGTCGTCCGAAATGTTTATTACAGTCGCTACTGCATCCCTCTTTCGTCGTCTATTTATTGCAGTTATTTCCCTTAGCCTTCTAATTTTAAGATAGTTTCTGCTCTTCTCCACCGGCGCTGTCACTTCCTCTCCAAAGATGCGCTCTCTGGCGGCTTTATACTCCTGCAAGCGTACGTGAAGACTCTTCTTTTGAGGGATTTCCTTCATCGTTGGGGTATCATTACTTTCTGGAACCCTCTTCAAAATGTGGACGTCTTGCCTTCGCTTTCTGGGAGTGTGGTCTCGGTCGGCTGGTTCGTCCCGGTTGCACTGCTGACTCTCAGGTTTCCCTGGCACAACTAAAATTAATGTTCTTTTCACCACAACTAAAGCACGTCAGACTCTGGAAACTGGACTGACACGCCGACGGAGTTGAAGCTGGATTCCTTGTCGGTTCTGTTCTGTTAGTCGGGTCTTTGTTTGTATTGCTCGTTCTGTCAGTGTTCATGTAAGTCGGATGTCTGTCGGTCCGGTTACGTTGAAGCGCGACAATTGCAACTTCTTCGTCTTCTAAATTCCTAAAATTTTCACTATTTCTAAACGTTTCCTGGTCCCCTAGTTCGTTCACATGTCGTCTGAATTTCATTTCCCTAGTCGTCAAGTACTTCTCCGCGCGCCTACACTAGTCTCTTAATTTTTGGATACTCGTAATAGAGCATCCAAAAATCAGCGTCGCTATCCTGTCCTTAAGGTTGGTTCTCAGTATGTCCACTAGGTTAGGTTATGTTAGGTAACTGGGTGCCCTTGTTGACAGGGTTGTCAACAGCTCACTTAGACCACTATGAGTCCATTGCGCCCAATATTTAGGACCCTGGGAACCTAAAAATTAGTTTTCTTAGCTCAATGCTATCTAGCTCATCCAGCTCTGAAAAGAAGTATCTGCCAAGGCTTCTTTTGTTGGCCGGTGCTGGACAGTCACACAGGAGATGATGAACGGATTCTATTTCCTCTAAATCCCTGCAGATTTTTGCAGTAGTCTTAGTTCTACAAGATTGGTAGATCTCTTTTTGTCGTAGACCGGCCATAATAATTTGGCTGTAGCGCATGTATCTAATCGACACCAGCGTTCATTAGCTTCCTCATAAGACTCGATGTCTATCTCCCTGCATAGGGTGCGCTAAGCGGTATTCTAGCCTCGGAAAGGGCCCGCGAAGGTCTTATAAGTGAACCTTCTCTGGCTAGTTCTTCCGCTTTTTCATTACCGGAGATATCCATGTGGCCCGGTACCCAGCACAAGGTCACCGTGTTGGCTGCTGAGATAACATCCAGTCGTTTTTTACAAATTTGTACGAGCTTGGATCTTAGTGATGTTGACTCTAACGCCTTAATGGCCGCTTGGCTATCAACATAGATGCTGATTATTTGCCCTGAAATATCTTCCTCAATAATCATATCCACAGCTTGTTATATTGCAGCAATTTCGGCTTGGAAGATACTGCAACCATCCTTAAGTCTAAACGAGCGATGTATGTTTCGATACTCATAGTAGACGCCGGCTCCAGTACCAGCAGCCATTTTGGATCCATCGGTAAAGATCGTTCTAGAAACAGACTCTTCCCTCATCCCATTCATCCCTGCTAGGAATTCTAAACTTTCGGTTGCAATTTGCCATGGGGATGATGTTGTCCGTTTCCATCCGGAGTCTCAATTCATTATATCGGTTTAGAATTGAAGCCAGACCGTATGGTTTAGCTTTCCATAGACCGGCTTCCCTTAGTCTTAGCGCAGTATTGGCTACCGTGTTCCCGCAATATATGTCAAGTGGAAGAAGATTAAGCATTGTTTTCAAAGCTGCTGTCGGTGTTGATCTCATCGATCCCGTCACCCCCAGACAGTCTGCCCGTTGAATCTTTGTAATCTTCGGTATTTCTTCTCGAGCGTTTTCCACCAGACAGTTGAACCATAGGTCAAAATGGGTCTTACTACCGCAGTGTGTAGCCAGTGTACCACTTTAGGCTTAAAACCCCAAGATTTCCCGAAGGCTCTTCTGCATGCATATAGTGCAACATATGCCTTTTTGATTCGATTGTCAATGTTAGCTTTCCAGTTTAATTTGGAATCCAATATTACGCCGAGATATTTTGCAGTTACTTGAGGTATCAGCTCGACACCATTCATACGAGGGTAGTTGTATTCTGGTATCGATCTTCTCCTCGTGAATAGCGCTAACTCGGTTTTCGCCGGATTCACTTCCAGACCCCTGCCCTTGACCCAATTATTCACTAATTTTAATGCATAATTGAGTCGCTCTGAGTACTGGGAGGAACTTTCCGGATACCAAGAAGGCAACATCATCGGCATAGGCCGCTACGTTGAAACCATTCCTCTCAAGTAGAAGCCATAAGAGTGGTGAAAGCACTCTGCTTTGTGGGGTGCCCTGCTTGACTCTCTTTCTTCCTCTCATATACCCGAGTGTATTTGGGCCCTGCACAGACTCTCTACTATAGCTTCGGTACTTACATTATTAAAAGCCCCTTCGATGACAAGGAATGCACCTATCGTGTATTCCTTCACTTGAAGAGTGTTTTCTATGGTAGAGATCACTTTGTGAAGAGAAGGATCCACTGATTTTCGTTTTATGTACGCATTGTGTGATTTCGATAAAAAGTTATCCCCAATCTCATCTCTGACATGCATATCTATTAACCGTTCCATTGGTTTCGATAAGAATGAAGATAGACTTATTGGTCTGTAGTCCTTGACATTAGCGTTGTTTATTTTATCCGCCTTTGGTATGAAAACCACTCTAATCTCTTGCCAAGCTTTTGGAACATATCCCAATCTGAGACACCAACCATAAATGTACTTGAGCCACTGAATAATATATTCCCCCGATTCTTGTAACATAATAGGATGTATCTCGACAATGCCGGGTGCTTTGTGTGGTGCAAACGATTTGATTGCCTACACAATTTTCAGTTTCAGTGTCAAAGTTAGCTGGCATAGATGCGATTGCCGGACAGTATGTCCCTGCCTCTTCACAGCCAGGTAAGTGACATTTCAGGAGAGTTTCAAGTGTATTCTCGTAAGAGTCTGTCCAGCTGCCATCACAATTCTTAATAGAAGACAAATGTAATGGAGCTTTGGTGAGAACCTTCCTCAATCGAGCCGCCTCTGTGGTGCATTCAATAGAGTCACAAAAGTTTCTCCAGGAATTTTTCTTAGCGAATCTTATTTCCTTTTTGAGAAGCTTAACGTTTTCCTTATGTATTGACCACTCAATAACTCCCTCTTTAGCGAGGTTCCAGCTATGTCTTGAGATGCGCAGACGATCTGCTATTTTTGAATTCCACGAAGGTGGATGATTTCTTCCACTGGCGCGTCTAACAGGACAGGCCCCTCCAAAAGAGTGGTTGAGCTTACTGGTAACATCATCTGCCACCTTATTGATGTCTTCCGTGGACTTGGGGATCTCCCCAGGGTGAAGTCCAAGAGATCTCCCCAGCTCTTCTTTGAATCTTTTCCAGTTAGCTCTGCGCGGGTTTCGAAAGGCCTTCCTATCCGGAGCGCCGGAATTCAAATCGAAGAGTATCCACCAGTGGTCAGACAGCGATGCCTTGTCAGATACCCTCCAGTTCGAGATTGTTGTGGTGCTATTTGCAGATAAAAGTGTTATATCAAGAACTTCCCTTATATTGGTTGTTATAAAATTGGTGAATTGCCACGATTACTTATAGTTAGGTTAGTACTTAGGATATAGTTGAACAAAATCTCGCCTCTACTGTTAGTATCTGAACTACCCCAAATAGTATGATGATCGTTAGCCTCACAGCCTAAGATTAAGTTCCTCTTACCTTGTTTAGACATTGCTACCAATCCCTTGACTT
Organism: Pocota personata; assembly: GCA_963082735.1. NCBI lineage: Eukaryota > Metazoa > Arthropoda > Insecta > Diptera > Syrphidae > Pocota > Pocota personata. The sequence goes on along the minus strand of OY720431.1, from coordinate 97,847,309 downwards.
CTCCGGAGGGGACGTCAATGCATTCATCGTATGGTAGGTATACCGACGCCAGCGTGTATGTGATATCCTTTCCTTTTAGCTCCACCACCGTTTGATCCCCCGAGCTGTAATTGGAGAGCATTAGTACGTGAACATTTTTCTTGGCAACGATACAAGTTCTGACCTTACCTTCGCTACCATTGTACACTACATTATAGTTGTATGACTCCAATCCTTTCACCCTATTATGAAGAATCTATGGTTCCTGGATTAGGGCCAAGTCATAAGGTTGACCGAGGAGGCCTCACTGTGATGAAAATTTGCTTGTACTACCTTCATTGAGAGTCATGGTATTCTTCGCAGTGATTGCCGTCTCACTAGGCTGCGGCTTCCTCGTGAGTCTCAGTGAGAACTCACTAGCTCCAAAGAAGAGCCGCATCTGTTTCTCTTTCTTCATTTCCTCTGGAGGTTCCTCCATAACGAAGATCAACTCCTTGGTACCATCTTCGTTGTCCTCTTCCGCAACAATTTCCCACTCATCCATAGGGACCGCTGGATTTTGTGCTTTCAAGAAGCAGAGAATATCCTCTTTTTCAACGTCCAAGTCAGGTATTTTCAGTCTGGCCTTAGGCCTCTCTGGTACTTCGTCTAGGGGGATTACCTTGAGGACAGCTCCCTTCTAGGGTTTTAGAGTTGATATGGTCTTCTTCCCGAAGACATAGGAGAGCTGGTCTCTGCAGTCCAGTCTATTTATTCCGCGCTTCCAGTTAGTTAGAGCGTATGAGGGAGTAGTGGTACCAATATTCCTACGAATGTGGTCGATGATCGCGTTGGCCATGGCCTTCTCAATCAACTTTCCCCGTTCGAAGGAATATTGTCCGCTGGGCTTGCCGATATCCAGTACAGCATGCTGTGGAGCATTTCGTGTAGCCCCGCTGAACTGAAACGTTGTGTTGGCCCTTATTCTTTTAGCACAGATAATAAACTACGCAAATGTCACACGCCCATATAAAAAAATGAAGCATATTGTCGTGGCAGACAAAGAACTTTCAGAATAAGTACAACAAATAAAGCTTTTTCTTTTTCCTCACTTCGTTCGCTCGTGTGGGAAAAGTTATTTTTTTAACATCGTGTGTTGTGACATGCAAACGAAAGAGGTGATGAATTGTAAAGGGGTATGCGGGAAAGGGCATGAAGATGCATGACGGTGTGATTTCCATACCACTGCAGCAAAAGAATAAATTTCCATGAATGAAAGTTTTGCAAAGTTTTTGCGTTGTATATGAAAAGGTGTAACTGAAGGGCGGGAAAAGTCAATCATTTCGTTGCACTTTGTGATGAAAAGTAGACGAAAGTTACAAAATATAAAAGTACGTGATTTGTGCATCCAGATTTTCAACTCGATCTTCAAGTGTCCAGGTGTTGGCCCTTTAGAGGCATTTCATACATATATATTATATTCATACATATATTTATTAATACAAATATTATATTTTATCGATTTATGTACATACATATGTATGTATAAATATTTTAGGTTATCTTATATGAAGTTACCTTAATATTTCAATAACGCTTTGAGAGATTTTGCTCGAATATCAATCATTTAGATTTTCAGGTTAATTACTAACATATATGTATATGCATATACTACAAAATTAGAAGGCATATGAAAATTGTCTCCGAGGAAAAAATTTCCTGGAAAAGAACGAAGTGCGCAATTGCACACTGTTCTATAACCAAATATGAATTGCCTAATGGAAAATTGTTTAAATTTCCTAAAAAAAGAACAGTTATATACGATGAATAGCCAGCTTTAGCAGAGGAGTCTCAGGAACACATAAAAAGCCTTAAAATGCCCTATATATGCAGCAAACATTTTAAGAATGCCTTTATGGGAAAGAAATATTTAAAAAAAAATGCTTACCCTTATCTCTTGTTAAAATGAAGTGTTGCTATATCTGATGACGAGTTCATTTGTTTTGATCCAACGAGAGCTAAGGTTACATATTATGAAAACTGCAATAAATTAGTACTGGATTCGAATGATGTTACAATAAAAGAACTAAACTTGTCTTCAAAAAGGTTATCAGGAAAAAGATTCAATGACAACTTTGAATTTACTTGCGCCAACTGTGAGACTCATATAAAAAGGCAATCTATTTATATTAAAAGAATTGAGAGGCTTAAGAAATTGAACAATAGCTTAAGGATAACAATAAAAGGAAATCGCAAATCGAAAATAAATTTGCTGCAGAGAATTCACCGTTTAAAAGAGGACAAAAAAAGGCTGCAAGTGCGTGAAAAGCAGAGTATCCAAGAGAAAATTGATTTATTGCTTGGTATTGATCAAAATACTAAGACATTTTCGAAGCTCATTCTTCATCTGAGAGTACAAAAAAAAAAATACACAGAAGAGGAGAAGTGGATTTCGCAGTGCATTTTTTTTCCGTTCGTCTTCTGGATACAACTTTTTACGGGATCAGCTTGGACTACACTTGCCGCACCCGTCTTCATTACATAGGTGTATTAAGATTAAAAGTCTGTCACCTGGAATAAATAGAAATGTTCTAGAGGAAATAAAGAAGATAACTTCGACGTTATCACCAAAAGAAAAAGAAGTCGTGATTATATTTGATGAGATGAGCCTTCAGACGAATCTAACCTACAATAAATTCAAAGGCAAAATTGAAGGTTTTGTTGATTACGGACGGAATCAAAGATCTAATATATGCGCTAAGTCTCTGTGAGTGTTTATGATACGGAGTGTATGCGGAAATTTAAAGCAAGTTTTATATCATATTGTTTGTCCAAGCAATATACCTATGAAACAACTTGAGATTGAGGTATATAATTGTCTTGCTATATGCACGGAGCTGAAACTAACCCACAAATCGTAGTTTATATAGTAAACTTAATCTAAATGAAAAAAACTTTAACTTCACTTACAAAAATAAATCCATATATGGAATGTATGACATTCCTCATCTTATAAAGAGTATTCGGAACAACTTACTTAAATACAATTTGACCACTTTTGATGGATTTGTTAATTGGAAGGTAATTGAATACCTTTATAACACAGAAAAAGTAATACTACCAAAATATGTCCAAAACTTACCTCGGCACACATTGATCCTACTGTGTTTCAGAAAATGTACGTGAAGTTGGCTGCACAAGTTCTAAGCAGATCTGTAGCCTGCGGCATTGGAGCTTTAATAAAACTCAACAAATTTTCAAGTCATGTAGCCCAGTTTGCAAAATCGACAGCTGAATTGAATGATCAAGATATGCATTTTATACAAGAAATGAAGGATTATATATTAAACATCGAACCCGCAAACGCAAGAAATAGATCATTTTGTTTCAAAGGCTTGGCCTTAACTATAGAAAGCGTTTTAAGAATAAGAGACACATTATTCATGGATCACAATGATTTGTATTACATTTATGTAAATATATTTAATCAAGATCCGTTAGAGAACTTATTTGGTAAAATAAAAGCGCGGAATATTAATAAAAGTAATCCAAGTGTTTCCGAATTTAACTCCCTGCTAGCCAAAGTTATATCGATAAAATTTTTATTCAAATCAAAATGTTCCAACTGCGAAGAAGTCGATCCGGAATATCTACAGGTGGATTGGAATGCTATTTTGAAGAGTGATATAGAAGAACAAATAATACTTACTCAAGAGCTATCACAAAATCACGATATAGTTAATCCACCAGATGAAGACGCAACATCAGTCAATGTACCGCAGGTGAATTTAAAACAACAACAAAAAAATTAACAAAATCTGTGAAAATTGTGCTGAAGAAATGTCAAAATACAAACAGAATTTCGTTCTAACGGAAGTATTGATAAAATTAAAAGAATATGAAAATTTAAAAGAAAATACGGTTCTCTTATGGCCGTCGGAAAACTATTTTCAAGTACAAATCTTCATGTACAAATATTTTCCGAATACTTTCGAAAACTACCTTTTGCATCTAACTTAAAAGAAAATATAATCAAAGAATGCATGAAGGCAACAAATATACATTTTCCGAATTGGTTCAACGTACATAAGTTATGACCACAAAATTAATTTAATAAATTTCCCAATAGTGTTATTGCTCTGGAAAAATTGTAAATGTAAAAAATTCCAGAAATAAAATAAAAAAATTGAAAAGTGTAATGAACGCTTAAAAAGTAAACTCGACAGATAAATTGATAGTGATTATTGGGGGGTTGGGAGGGTGGGGGTCGATATCCTGCCACGTCCTCGTTCGTGTCCCCTGGGAACTACTTCAGTTAAGGTGATTTAACTGCAATTTAATACTAACCTAATTTAAGTTAATGATTATTTTGTTAAGTTAGTTAGTTTTTTTATAATAATTTCGAACATTAGTCACCTTCACTTAAGTAGGCCAGAAGCAGTGATCAGTTATTATAAGGGCATAAATATCAAATGGAGTATGCAAAACTCATATTCATACCCATTTTCAGAGCAAATTTGTGTTATTCAAATGCTGAAAATAAGGTACATATGTACATACAGACAAAATAACAAGCACACAACATAAGCCCAACCATTTGCACATATATATATATATATACGATCTATACTCCATATTCATCCTACCAACGTGTCGGCATCAGAACTCCGTGACCGCAGTCCCGCAAAATAATTTTTTTGTTTTTTTTTTGCAGTGAAGATAAACAAGGGTATGTGTGAGTGACACGATGGACTAAAAAGTGAGCAGAATAAACAAATGTTTTGTGTTCTGATTTTTTCCCTTTTGTAAGAAGTATAAGCTTTTTAAAAGGCTTTTTTTTTAGTGAATTTCGTTTTCATATATCACTTCTTCCCATATGAATGAGACATCTGGTTATATTTATTATCTGTGCTTTTAGGTTCATTATTCATTCCTGGAATCGTTCCCTTTTGGAAGCAAACTCCTTCCTATTCGATTTTCGATGGCGCTGCCCTTGCCCGTCTTAGCGACTGCGGTTTCGTTTTTTTTCCCCGAATCCGCCTTAGCGGCTTCGATCCTTGGTGTGACTTTCCGCTTGTCACCAGTGCTAAGCATCTTGGTTCCGCCGGGACCCGCCTTCTTGGCTTCGGTTCCATGCGTCTTTTTGCGCGTAACAACCTTAGCAGCTTTCTTGACGGGGTTTATCTTAGCGGTGACATCCTTGCAGCTAGCTGCTGCGTTGTTTTTATTTTCCGCCTTTGGTCTAGTCACATCATCTTTCTTGATGATGTCATCGGCCCACGCAAATTTGTCTTTCTCCAAGATGAGGAGTGGGGGGATGCCTTTCACCTCCAGTATCCGCTTCAGGTGTACGGCTTTTCTGTACAGCCTAAGTCTCTGCATACCTTCGGAGAGGCCACTTTTCTTTTGCGTTCTCCTCTTTCGCTATGTCAGTTTGGACTGTCTCCTCGGGGTAGGCAAGCAAATGCTCCTCCATCTCCTTCGAGTATTAATGGCCTCTGCCATCGCTTGTTGTAAGGCTGGATACACGTAGGCCTCGCCTAGGCACCTACGGGAGCTCGTTAGGGTTGGTTTATCCCCCAACCTTCCATCCCTGGCATGGTTTCGTTCCTGAGAGCTCACACCACCATAAGAGTTGGGATATTAACTATCTCTTAGTTTTCGGCCTTCACTGGAACCTATTCGAAGCTTAAGCATGCTCGATGTAATTCCTAGCATAACCTACTTAAGCTGCGACACCACGACAAGGTGGATAGTCACGCCGGAGTAAACCAGTATGTGCACTAAGTCTAGTTCGTTCGGTCGAGTCGTCATTTGTAAAACCGTCATCCTTACGTCGCCGTACAGGTCGTCGAATGACTCCTGGGGTTTCTGTCTCCTATCCATTATAGCTCTCAAAGTCTCATGATCCCTAATATTGTTCTTAAACTCTTTCAGCAATTGCCCCTTAAGCTGCTCAGGTACCTATCGCCTTCATTTTCTTGCAGAAACTGCAGGACCGCTTACGAGGTGATGGAAGTGGGTAAACAGCTGGTGCTTGTTGATACCGTTCTGGCGTTCTAAGGTTTCAACGCGAAACAGGAAACTTTCTACGGATATGGTTTTCGGTGTCCCGTCGAACTTGATGTCCCACTTATGAATGTCCACCTTCCTTTCTGAAAACCATGAATCGGTGAATCGTGGAGCCTGGTCATGTAGTGGGTAATGTAGCGGTACTTGTCTTCCGTGTGGTGGCGCGTTCACCCTTTATATCACCATGTGACATTACTGTCACAAACGTAAAATTGTTTGCCAAAGTTCATAGCAGCGAATTTTACACTTATAACTCAATGTGATACATCTATCACATACTAACGCATCACACTGGTATGCGCAACGACATGCAAGTACCGTTACTTCTTTATTTTGTTCAATCAGATCGCGCGGTCTATAGAGTGAAACACACTTAGCAAAACAAGTTGAAATTGTGAAAATTAAAAATTATTACTTTTTTGTGAAAATAACCTGATACCGGGAGGTTTTAACAAACGAAATAATTGATTTAGACTCTTCCATACTTCTTAAATTTGTACTTTTCTGTTATTAATAAGCAACAAATAAGAAATGTTACACACCCTCTATTATGAAATAACCTGCTTTCTAATACAAATATTTATTTTTTTACGAAATACATTCCCTAATTCCAGTATTTTTTTTATTTTTGACAACTTGAGTTATAAAGGGTTAAGAGTCTGTCTGTCGGTGTTGGTTGATGTAACAGTTCCGTCCAGTTGAGTGAGTGTGATGGAGTGGACTATCCTTGTCGGGTGATGTCTTGTAGGTCGGTCGTTCGTCGTAGGAGGTTCCCTCTGCACAGCTGCGGAAGCTCCAGATTGCAATATGTCTTTCATAGTTGTGAGCTAGGGTAGGCCACGGAGGCATCTTCGGTGCGAGTAAAGTGGACGGTGGCACGCTCGCGGTTGCTCGGCTCACCTCGTCGGACGGGGTGGTTCTTGTCCACCTTACTATGCATCACCTTTGCTCAGTACACAAAATCTCGTGCCGTAATAATAAAAAAAAAAAATCAAAAGAGAGAAGAAAGTTACTCTACTTCGGACGGACTTCAAACAAGATAGGAAAAAAAGCAAAATGGAAAATCCAAGGACTTGTGCCCATGGCCAGGAGAAAGATTGGAAAAGACTCCGCGAAAGTTACCCTACCTGTCCTAAACTAAACCTAAACTAACCTTGCGACTTAAGCTAAATCCTATTCTAAACCTAACTACCTTAACCTAACCTATTGCTACTCTCTACCGCGCAAATCGTCCTTCCCCTTTTTTCTCCTTGACAAACGGGTGCGTCCAGTACCCGAGGTATGCCTGGTGGAATTGGCAGAAGCTGGCCTGCCCATCCTGTGTGTCTTGTGACACAACCAATTGCCATCTCTCTGACCAATGTTTGCGAGAGATAGCCCCCAGAAGTGCTTCCCAGTCACGACCTAAGTCAGTCGTAAAGGAAGTATGTTAATGGTCCTGTTACGTCGTTATCGTTCGTAATCATCCTGCCCTGTCATCGTTCAGCTACAGAAGGACGGCCCGACCGGCCATCCATTCACCAAAAGAGAAAATCTTATCCACACATTATATCAAATTACAACCACTGAAATCTTTGTTTGTGGGCTCATTGCCGTACTCTAGTTATTACAAAAATTTTAAAATTACTACTATATCTATACTGAAACTATTTCAATTCTGCTAAGAATCATTTTAAAAAAAATGTATCAAGGTACTCACGGTTTTCTTCGGGATCCCCGTTGTCCTGCCGGCAGCTCAAGAAAGGCTGTTCTTCTCTTATCCACTTTTGTTTTCTCTCCTCTTAGCGGAATTAGTCACGACACGAAGCACTTTATGTTCTTAGCAGAATTTCACAATTTATTTTTTTTTGTCCTAATCTTATATTATCACTAAATTAACCCACTATCTAAAAATTGTTCAAATTCACTATTCACTTAAAAAAAACGAATTCTAAATCTATATAAACAAAATTTCAAAACTGTTCAAATACGGGTACACTAACTCACTAATTCAAAGAAAAAAAAATCTAAATCTTGAAAAAAATTCAAAGGAAATTTTAAAAAACTATGCAGGGCTTCAAAAGTTTACTATGAACTTTTAAAATTTAACTCAAAAGGGGTAAAACTATGGCACTTAAAAAAAAATTTTCACATAAAGAAATTTTACAGCATGTCTCGCGGAGCACCTCCTATGAGTGTTGAATTTATTTGGGGGAGCACCTCTTTCTTGTTCTTTTATTAAGGACCACCGCCACCGCTATTATCGCCTGCACCGGACCTTGTCCAGTTGCACCGGTGTTTTCTCGGAACGATCCTGGCAGGAAAAGGCGAGCAACAAAAAAATATATATATTGCAGAGGCCTGACCTGCTTTCTGATTTGCTATGCCTATCGGATAGAATGAAATTTCCTTTTCCAATGCCCCACGTCTCGTTATCGTCGGTTTAAAAATATATACACTAATGATGACATACAATATGGCTAATTCACTTACCTAATATAAATGACACGACCTACGAGATTCTACTCACGTAACCTAAGACAAAAAATTTGAACAACAAAATATACCTCACGTAAAACAAACGAATTCTATGTTCTCTATCCATGCCCTGAACCGATTAATTTCCCGATCGCCATCATTGATTATGCGGGAATGAGATGGGTCTTGTGCGAATGAGGGAGACGCATGTACTCGTAACTCCCTTCCTCATGTCAAACCCATAGTTGACATTTTCATTTTTCATTGCGAGGCAAATCGCTGTTTTTTTTTTTGATATTATTTTTTGGATTTTTTCACTTCAAATTAAAGAAAACCCACTACTGAAATGGAGTGTGTGGGTGAGGGGACGATCTTTTCTTGTACACGCCAAAGGTGTGTACGGGGACAATATTTTGAAGGACATCGGCTTTTGGATACTGGCCCCACCACCGCTTCAGAGAGCAAGCATGTTTATTTTTTCTTTGTGGCTGGGCACCACCGAGAAAGCCTCAGGCCCACGTAACAGGATTGATGGTGGCTGTTTTTCAGTTTTGTGGGATAACACCAGTATCAACAACGTTGTTAGACGAAATTAGTTTATTTATAAAATAATATTTAGTTGGTCCTCCAGACCCCTACGAGGCATACTATGATAGCAACTAAATTAAAACATTCTTCCGAACTGATTTTTTCTCATTCTCGTCGTATAGCGCTCTTCAGGCCTACTAAGGATGTCAGGCCTACTGGGGATGGCCAAGTTTGAAAACCATTTCATCCATTTTCGGGATTTATGGCATGGAGCATTATCTTGCTGAAAAATTATACTTCGGTGAGACTAATTAAAACGAACTAAACTTTTTAATTTATATATGTATCATATATAAATTAAATTTTTAGTTTCCAGTTTTAACAATAAAAAAAACTTTATTCGAAAATAAACTTAAAACTAAATTCAAAAATCAACTTAAAACTAATTTACATATTAAACGACCGAAGATAAAGGAACCTGAATCGCAACGGAGATAAAAGTTCGGGTGTCTTTTATACCCTTATCGTGTGTTTGGGAATTAAGTGTGTTGTCGCTGTTCACTCCCGGAGATGAGTATTGTTCCATCTTTATTGCTTCTAGAGGTTAATTTACTTCCTTTATCTTGTTACAAGTAGCATTCTTATTATATAATAAATCTGACGAACATGTTTGATTATTTGAAAGCTTACGGAATGTATGTCTTATTTCTACCTTACTCGTACATGTGTCTATATTCTTGAATTTTTTATTACATTTTATAATTTCTTTATTATTTTTTGACTTATAGTTCTCGTTTCATAAATTTTACAATTTTGCTGTATAATAGGATATTTTATATATTATATAACAATGATTCCATTTTTCTGGAGTATTATATAGTTATAGTAAATGTTTTTACAATTTTAGTTTTCATTATTTTGCTGATATCCTCAATATTCAGTACGGAAGGGTTTAACAGTTTTACGTTTGCTAATGTTAGAGTATTTATTAAATTTTGTAATTCAAATAAATAAAATAAGTCGATCGATTACGAAAGCTAAGTCAACTCTACTGCGAAGGCATAACACTGGCAGTAGAGTGGTCTCATATGGCTGAAAATGCAACTTGATCCTGATGATGACATCAGGAGGACGGAAAAAAATACTGTGAATCATGAGCAACGAAAAAAAGCAAAACAAACAAGCTCCCCAGTTATCTGGACGCTGCCCTTGGAGTTTACAGAAACTTAATACCATCTAAGTTTCAAACCACTACACTAAATCTTTCTTTCTCTCTCTCCTTCACAAACGCCCATGTCCTATAATAGTATAAGAGTATTCATATCGTCTTTGGCATGCGCAAATTATAAAAAAAAAATATTCGCTCTTTTCATCAGTGAGACGCAAGTCAAATATTGATGATACGTATGGATCTCTAAATTCGTGACTCCGTATAAATAGTTTCTTAGGTTTTTTAATGTGAATACGATCGCGTACAATTCTTTTTCGTTAGTCGCATAATTTCGTTCGGTTTTACTGAGAGTTTTCGAAATGAATGTTATAGGTTTGTTATCTTGAGATAATTATGCTCCTATAGATCGTCTGAGGCGTCTGTAGTTAAAATAATTTTTTTGAAAAGTCTGGTTGTGTAAGTCCAACTTCCTCTATTAAATGTTCTTTAAGTTTGTTAAAGGATTCGATTACTTCATTGTCTAATTCAATTGTAGTTTTCTTTGCGATGTGTGTCGATACTTGCCCATTCTCAGTTTGCAAGTATTTAGTTACTGGTTTTGCTATGATTACGTAATTTTTGATGAACTTCCTGTAGTATCCTATCATTCCCAAGAAACTTCTTAACTGACGTAAAGTCGTAGGTTTCGGGTACTCCTAGCTACTTTATTAGCATTGGTTTTAATAACATTGTTTGCCACAGCATAACCTAGAAAATCTATCTGTGTTTGATTAGAGTTGATTTCTCTATTAAAATTTGCATGTTAGCTTCCTTGAGGACATTTATTATGGTACCTAAATGTTTAGTATGCTCATCTAGATTATTTGAATAAACTATAATATATCGATATAAACATGACATTTTTTTCCTACATAGGGTCTGAGAATATCGTTCATTGCTCTCTGGAATATAGAAGGTGCGTTCTTTAGACCGAAGGGCAAATTTACGTATTCGTACTTGCAGTTGTTCACACTAAATAAGGTTTTTCCTATGTCGCTTTATTTCATTAGTATTTGGTGGAATCCGCTCTCAAGATCGAGTGTTGAAAAATATTTAGCTTTACCTAAGTTTGAAAAATAACGCTGGTATCAGGGATTGGATATTTATCCGAAATTGTTTGTTCATTCAATTTTTTATGATCGATTACAAGACGATTTTTCGGTTTACCGTTTCACTCGTACCCTTCTTTTGTACTACAAATGCAGTCGTGTTGTATGGACTTTTAGATGGTAATTTAGCTACTTTTTTATTTACGAAGTTGTTGGCAGATAATGGATATGGATACTGTTTGTTCCATTCTGGTTTATCTGTAATTATTTTTATATCGGCCGCGACATCTATACCTCCGTGAATATTCTTTATTTTATTTATCATTTTGTTTATTAAATTATTATTTTCATTTATATTATTAATGCTATCAAATGAATCGTAATATAATATATTTTCTTCTTTCTGCAGCTGTAGCTAAAGATACTTGTTTCAAAATTTAGTTTCGCATTCACTTGATTCAATATCCTTGCTCCGGTCATATTCTGCTCCGTTATATTGTAAATTATAAATAACGTAAAATCTCGTTATAGTGTCAAAAATTAAAACTTCGTTATATGTTTTTATTATAATATCACCATTAACTGTATGCGCTTTCTTTTTAATAGATAGCGTGATCTCATTGTGGAAGGTATTTGGATTGCAATAGTTGCTACCTGCTCCTGTGCCGATGAGTAATTTAATTTTTTTTGTTTTTTATTGTTCGCCGTAAGTGGGGCAAACCCAATTCCTCCTAAAAATCTTTCTCTTCATTAATATTATTTATTCTCTCCGTTTTTCGTGGCGGAGGTTGCACTGAGTGCTGACCACTCATTCGTATTAATGGGTCTATGGGCAGAGTTTCCCAATTCCATAGGTTCGGACCGTTGAAGTAGTTGTCCGTGGTTATTTCTGTAACCATATTGTTCGTTTCGAACGGCAAATCTCAGGTGATTCGAAACTTCTCGAGTTAGTTTTTGTGTGTCGAGAACTGTAAGGCGAATTACTGCGAACATTATTACTTTCCAATTCTTCGGGTTTAGCTAGAGCGCTTGGTAAGTCTTGAGGATTATATGCTTAGTTCTTGCTCGATAACGTGTATTGGATGTTTATTGACATATGCAAAATCTAGCCGAGCGATGATGGCATCGAAATTCAACACTGTGCCATGATTTGTCAAGATATCATTGGCATGGTGTGTTATTTTGTTTCGTAATATTTCTAACGCGGAAAAGTATTTAGTGCTACCTATTGTATGTACAAGCATGGCGTTATGGGCTGCTTGTCTCCAACTAACGTATGAGGTTTGTGGACCGGAGAATTCTGGGAGAGATTTTACTATATCTAAAAATTCGTTACTAGTAATTGTCGAGTCAATTGTCTGTTCATCACATTGTTTAACTGTGTTAGTCAACACTAACTAGAGAATTTGTGATTCTAAATTTGTCAATTTTCCTTCGTATGTTTGCCTAAGGGTTTGTTCCCTTTCTAAGATAAGTCTTTGCATTGCCTCGTTGTTAGCTAATGCTCTAGCTACTACACCGTCGACATCCTGAGGAGTCATAATGGTCATTGGAGCTGGATGAGACATTTCGGATTCTGAATCTGAGTCGGACTGAATGGGTTTCAGTAGAGAACGATAAGACCCTAGTGTTAAGAATCTATTTCTTGAACTCTTCATGTCAATTTTAATTCATAACTACTCTTAAAATAAATCTTACTCTAATTTATTATCGGCTGTCAAGGTGAGGTTCTTGTTCTGACCTGGGAACTGTTGAATCTGCTTTCCTTTGCCTCCGCAAACAACTTTGGCTGGATAAATGGATTACAATGCACTTTTATTAACACTCTTTACTTTATTATGTTCAAGAAACTACGTTCATAGGCACCCCGGTTGAGCCCCCAATTAAATTTGTAGTTTCCGGTTTTAACAATAAAAAAAACAAAAATCAACTTAACTAATTTACACAAAGTATCGATTTTTTTTTTTTTTTTATTATTTAGTCGTTCTATTTACAAATTGGCTTAAAACTAGACTTATTACTATAAATTTAATGTTGGCTCAACAATAGGGGCCCAACGTATATCTACTGGCTAGTTTGCTAAGGTTTTTTTTTTTAAAAAAAAAAAACCTATATTAATGGCTACTATAAAAGTATCGACTGACTTAACGGAGATAAAAGTATCGACTGGCCTACTGTTGTTTGGTTCGGGTGCCTTTTATACCCTTATCGTGTGTTTGGTAATTAAGAATAGATTAGCGTGCATTCCAGAGATTGTAGAATATATTAGTGTGCATTCCAGAGATCGTATAGATTAACGTGCATTCCAAAGATCATAGAATAGATTAGCGTGGTTTCCGTTTTCTGTTGTTTATTTATTTTTATATGGTCATGAGAACGGATGTGTTAACTTATAAGATAAATTAAACGTCTTTTCCGTTCGGTGACTTTTTACCAAGTGCCTTTATTTTTCCCATACTAAAATCTACCTTAACAATGTTTTGTGTCCACTATACTTAAAATACTAATATAACACGGTTGCTTATCCGCTCTGGTATCTGGTTGTGGGTTCAAGGTGACTGTTCTGCTGTCTAGTTGAAGTGCGCGAGTTTCCGATCTGGTGTCTAATGACTTATGCTGGGCTGTGGGTACAAGGTGATTTGTTCTCTGCTGTCTGCTTCAAGTTCGGGACGCCCTCGTTTCGACTCAAGTATTCGATAGCTTCGTCTGTTCTTTGCTCTGAAGTCGCTTCTTTTCTTGTATTGTTTTTCATTTGTAATCCGAGTTTGAATAAAATTAAACGCCAATTTTATTTTGAAATATATATTTAGATTTGTATTATTTTTTGGTTTGTTTAGAGGCATCCAACCTCCTCGTACAAAGCGCCGTGAAAAAAGAACCGAAACAAAACGAAGTTACAATAAAGACCTGTCAAAGTGAGATAGTAATTTTTGTGGAACGATTCGAGAAATGAGATAAGCTAAGGGTAAATTCACATTTTAATCCCCAACAACTACTATAGCAGACAAGGTTGGGAATGTCGACCGCCATAGGGTTTTTTGGTTTGAAAAGTCTTCTCTTAAATTTTCAATTTAATTTGTATTCTTAATATGCATTCTATGAAGATAGGTTAGGGAAAGTTTTGTCTTGTGGTCCAGTATTGAATCGCTAATGTTTTGGCTGGGAGCGGTTCTGCGTGTATTGGAATGGGACTGGCCATGTACGAAGTTCCGTTGATCTTTATTGTGTTGGAGAATGTGATTAGATATATTCCGTTTATTAATATTTCCTGTTCATAAAATATTTTCTGTCGGTGGAACTTCGATAAGAATCACTATTCCATCCTCGATCTGTTGTATGTGTGGAAGGTGATATGAACTTTCCTTTGGACAGGCGGCGGTTGTTTAGAAGATGCATTAGACATACTCGTATGTAGGTTGACCGCAGATTTACAGATGTGCATCGATGTTATATATGCGCAATCTGTTAGAGGCTGATAAAAACTTTTACAATTTCGTGCTTTGCTTACATCTACGAGTAACTTAATTATTTCATAATTATGACTTACCGGATAAATACTTAAAAAATTGCAATTTTTATATATTTTAGGTACTTCAATACGTAATGAATTATCATACATTAGAATTTTGTAATATCTTGACTTCAGAAGAAAATATCATATTATAATCAGTAAATTCCCAAGACTGTTTAAGTTATTTATTTAAAGATTGTCTAAAATAAGTGGATTTATAATTCCATTCTTCGCAAGTACAACTGATAAAACAATATTATTTAAATGAGATGTGATATAAACATTTCTATTTAAAAGGCAATCCAAAAGTAGTGATTGTTTATCGAATTTTTAAATTGAATTGAATATTTTATCTGTGACCTCATTAATTTTATCTTGCAGTTGAGAATTAATTTCTGTTGGTCTGTTGCTATTTTCGATTAAAAAGTGTTTCTTTGTTAGGAGTAATTAATAATCGCTGTTATCCGATGTCCCTGCTATGAATTTTAAGGCGGGTCCTATAAAGTCGATCGATCTAGTAAATCGTTTGGGGACTTCCAGAGTGTTAAGAATATTCAAAATTTCCTCGGTTTGCTGTTAAATAATTTCGTATTTCAGTCACCGACTGACTTTCGAGCCGATAGCATCGCTCTTAGTCAATTCGTGTTGGTATTCTTTTCTGCTGCCAAGCACATATACCGGTACCTCCTGTTACACCGCATTCTTTTTTCCCATTTTTTCTCTTCGTTTTTTAGTGTAACTGGTTTCTTTTTTTCTATTTACACGCGGGTGTTTTCTCTAACGGGCAAAGTGGCCCACGGGCCGAACAGGTACGGGAATCGTTTCAGGGTTCTAGACGAAGACCCTGCCCCCAATACCCAACCTAACAAAACACCACCTTGACACCTTTATACGATTACCCCGATCTTCCAACAAAAATAAACGCGAAAAACCCCAGATTTATTCTTATCTCTCCAAAAAATGTTGAAAAACCCATCTCATCACTCATTCCTTTCTTGCTTAAAAAAGCGATAGATAACATCAGTAAGGAATATGAACAGATATCTCAACTACGCGATGGGAACTTGCTGATCTTGGTGAAGTCACCGAAAATTGCTAGCATTTTCCTTAAGGTAAACAATCTTGCTAATGTGTGCCCCGTTGTAGTGAAGTTTCATGATCGCTTAAATGCATCCAAGGGAATCGTTTATGCCCCGTGCCTAATTAACGTATCTGAAACAGAGATCGTTACAGAAATGAAACCTCAGGGAGTCAGAGAAGTGTATAAATTTACAAAAAATTAAAATGGTAAACAAAGAGTAACAGGTCTGATGTTATTTACATTCGACCTTTTCCAAGTGCCCAAATCTGTTGAAATCGGTTTCTATAATACCAAAGTAACGGAATATATCCCAAAACCCATGCGTTGCCGCAATTGCCAGCTTATGGCCACACCATCAAGCTCTGTAACGGAGACACAAAATGTTAGTCATGCAACCTACCACCACATTCACCGGACAACTGTGCTCGCATCATGTGTGCCAATTGTTCCCCACCGATCATCCTCGAAAGCGTGCCCCAGTTCCAGACAGGCGAAAGAGATTTTTTTTTTTTGTAGGGGCGGGTACACCCTACTGGAGCGCTCAGACTCAAAAACAGGTCCATTGTACAACCAGGCAGAGAACTCTATTTTAATGTGTTTTTTTCGTCTTTTGTAAAAAGACGAGTAGACGCTTCAGTGATGAAGAGCTTAGGTCATCAGCACCGAAAATCTGCCACCTGATCCGAGCAAAGGCAGGACAATCACATAGGAAGTGTTCCGCAGTGTCATCGCCCTCTTCACAAGAGTTGCAGACAGGGGTAGCGCTCAAACCTAGCACATGGAGGTGCTTGGCAAAGACGAAGTGGCCCGTAAGAGCGCCAGTAAGTTGTCTGCAGTCTTTTCTGCTAAGGGATAGCAAGAAAGCCGCCGATTTCTTGCAGACGACGGGGACCATTCGTTTAGTCTTCGATTGTGTTCACTGAAAACCCAGTCGTCAATGGAAGCCCTAACCGAGGACGCTGGCAAACCCAACGTGGGTTCAGGTCCTGAGAAATTCTCTTCTGAGCCTTGTCTAGCAAGCTCGTCAGAAATCTCATTTCCTGTTATCCTTTTGTGCCCTGGGACCCAAACAAGATTCAGTGAGTTCAGCCTTCCGACCGAATTCAAGGATGTTTTGCATTCTCGAACTATTTTGGAAGTGGTTAAAGGATTGAGCAAGGCCTTAAGCGCAGCCTGACTGTCACTACAGACGCAGATACTTCGCCCCGGCAAAAGAGATCATAACAATAAAACTACTAAAAAATGCACTATGGACGAGGCCAAACGCATTTATAAACAACAAAACCCGTCTAAAACGCCTTCCGTTTCGGAAACATTCGCCGAAAAAGTTAAGCGCAATACCCAGACCCAACAAAATGCACCTATTACCCCTCAGCCTAATCTGACTCATCCTCCACCTCCGCCAATAAGAAATACTATAACTGTAGACACAAATGCATCATCCAACTCAAGAGTAAATAGTCCGGCAGAGAATCATGTTCTAAACGAACACAACAACACAGCTTCACAAAAATCACTTACCCACACAGCAACACAACCAAACAAACCGTTCATTAGCTCTTATACCCCATTATCAAACTCAAACCTGTCCTACTCTCATTCTACTTCAACGAACTCAAACATGCCACCCACCCCCTCAAATAGCATAACCCATACTCAACTCACATCCACTCCAGCCACCAACACTGTCAACTATACCTAAATAGTTACTCACTCACCTATATCAACAGTTACCCAAACACTTCTGAAGAACAATGATTACTATGTAAACACTTCAGAACCAGACGATAAAAGCATGTAAGTATAAACCTTATGCCCAAGACCATGACTCTGCTGTTCGGGAATTGAATCAACCCGGCTCTTCAGGGAGCATGGTTGCTTCAACATCTGAACCGCAGAGTCATAGCTTTAGGCATCCCAATACCGCCAACCCGATTTTCTTACAACAAAACGTAAATAATAATACACAATTTCCTCAAAACGCCGAACCAAATACTGCAAAACACACTTTCATTGCCTCACGCAATAAAAGCTCGTGGAATCAATGCTATTCAAATACGGCTCTCAGACTTTTGCAATGGAATATCAAAGGTTTTATAACAACTTTGATGAGCTAAATATTTTAATTAAACAACACAATCCCTGTCTTGTATCTCTCCAAGAGACACACTGCCCATTCAATTTTTTTGCAATATAAAAAATCAAACGCGAAATTTCGAAGACTGCTTAAATCGACCAAAGCAAAAAGTTTTATCGAATTTACGTCCAGTATTAATCCTAATTCTTCCCTTTCCCCAGATGATATAAATTTTCCAAATGCTTTTAACAACAAAAAAACCGAGTGCCTCAGAAATCCGCAGATGCAGCAAACCAGCAACTCCACCGCTCAATGTATCGATCAACGCATCTCTTTTCTTGAATTTGAAACATGTCTGAGCAGAGTTAAAGGAAAAACCCCGGGTAGAGATAGGATATCCTATCCAATGCTAAAAAAGAACTTGCCACGAGCAACAAAATCCAGACTAGTCCAACTGTACAATAGCATACTCGACTCAGTGTCATTCCACAAAGCTGGACAATAGTTTCAACATTCCCAATTCCTAAACCAAACAAGGACAAAACTTTAATCGAAGGATACCGACCGATCTCCCTTATCTCATGCATGTCAAAAATACTTGAAAAGATTGTCGCAAAGCGCTTACTCTTGTTTGCCGAAACAAACAGCTTCATCATTCCAAATCAAGTAGCATTTAAAACTAACCGTGGGTGCGTCGATGCGCTTCTTCATATCGACTACTACATAACAAAAGCGTAATAATTCTTTCCCTAGATTTTGAAAAAGGGTTCGATAGGATAGGAATTCATATTGTTTTGAACAAACTTAAAAAATGGGGTGTTGGCCCAAAAATGTATGGGTACTGTTGCAAACAGATGGCAACCACTATAACAACGTGCATGACACATTTGATAGCGTGTGTAAGTAGTATGTAAGCATTTTCTTCATTACTTTATTGTTCCACTTTATAAAAAGACATTATTTTCTTTTCAATAAAAAAAAACTTTTTTTTTTTTAATAAATAAATAAAACTCAAGAGGTTATGGGCCCAGGAGTGCTCAGTGAATTTTTTTTAGATTTTGTGAAAAGTTAAATAATACCTACAAAAATGAATAATTTTCAAATAGAAAAGTTAGACGATCTTAACTATGATGTGTGGTGCATCCAAATGAAAAGCATTATAATTCATGGTGGTTTATGGCGAATTGTGAATGGCGACCTGAAAAAGGAATCATTAACTGTCCCTGCGGAGAAAGAAAAATACGACACCGACGATGAGAAGGCGCTTGCATTGGTGGTATTGAGCGTGAAACCTTCGCAATTGGGTTATATAAAAAATGCAAAAACATCATCAGAAACATGGACGAAGTTACAAGAAACGTATGCCCCAAAAGGTCCA
This sequence comes from Pocota personata, assembly GCA_963082735.1. Lineage (NCBI taxonomy): Eukaryota > Metazoa > Arthropoda > Insecta > Diptera > Syrphidae > Pocota > Pocota personata. The sequence goes on along the minus strand of OY720431.1, from coordinate 97,827,988 downwards.
ATACAAAAAGTGTGTCTCTACAAACGGTTGTTAAGTCTTCGTATGGTAGAAGGAGACAATATGGTACGACATTTGAACACGTTTGTTGAAGTGATAGAAAAGTTGGCTGAGGCTGGATTAGAACTGCAAGATGAACTTCTGGTAATTATGTTGTTGTCCAGTTTGAATTTCTACAAAAGCACGGCATACAGAGACAGCTAACTGTTCCCTACACACCACAGCAAAATGGTGTCAGAGCGAGCAAACAGAACATTAGTAGAGATGGCACGTTCTATGATAATTCACTCTGGTGTTAAGAAGAATTTGTGGGCAGAGGCTGTGATGACTGCAGCTTACATCAGAAATAGATGTCCTACGAAAATCCTTGGGAGTAAAACTCCGATTGAAGTCTGGCATGGTAGGCAACCAAATATCAAACACATGCGTACATTCGGTTGTGTTGCAGTAGCCATGAAGAAACCAAAAGGCAGCAAATTCGATGCAAAGGGGAAAGCATACATTATGATTGGATACTTCACAGTTTCAAAGGCATATCGACTGTTTGATGAAAATACGGGAAAAGTGGTCGAGCGGCGAGATGTTCTCTTTGATGAAACAAAGTTCGACAACAACAACACAAACAACAGCGTTAATGGTAAAAAGGCAAATGATTATATGTTTCTCCACTTCGAGAATGAAGCTGAAGCAGAAGAGGTACATATCGTGAAACCGGAACCTGACGAAAACATTGCGGAAGTTGAAAATGGTTTTGAGACTGCTCATGAAGATAGTAAAGATGATGCCGATGAAATTCTTTCTGAAATTGCTGAAGCGGTTGCTGAAGGAGGTGCTGAAACGGTTGGAGAAAATGCCGATCGAATTTTGAGAAGCGGCAAAATCTATTATTGATGAATGAAAAATACCACAAAGTGTTCATCAGACTTTTTCATCACAAGACAGTGACAAATGGGTTGATGCTATGGAGGCAGAAATGACATCGCTAAAGAAAAATAACACGTGGTCAATAACATAATTACCTGAGAAGCGAAAAGCAATAAATTGCAAGTGGGTTTTTTCTGTTAAACGAGACAAGGAAGGCAATATCGAGCGCTACAAAGCAAGGTTAGTAGCAAAGGGTTGCAGTCAACGTTACGGAGTAGACTATCAGGAAACTTTTTCGCCGGTAGCCAGGTGTTCAACAATAAGAATGTTATTGACGTTAGCGGTAGAATGGCAAATGCATCTGCATCAAGTCGACGTCGGTAACGCATATCTAAATAGTGATTTGTACGATGAAATTTATATGCGACAGCCCGAGCACTTCGTCGACGAAAGTAATCCAGAGAAAGTGTTGCGGCTGAACAAGGCAATCTATGGACTCAAGCAAGCAGGCAGGGAGTGGAACACCAAACTCGATGGTGTTTTGAAAAACATGGGTTTCCAACAAAGCCAAAATAATCCCTGTTTGTATCTGTCAAGACAAAATGGAAAATTATTGTTGGTCGTCGTATATGTGGATGACTTGACAATTGACTGCAAGGATTTAAGCATCATCTCCGACATCAAGAAAGAGCTGTGTGCTGAATTAGAACTGTATGAAAAGGGCGCTCTTCATCATTACCTGGGCATCGAAGTGGAACGTGATGGCGACACTGGTGATATCAAGCTTGGTCAAAAGCAATACATAAAGGATGTACTTAAGCGTTTTGGTATGGAAAATTGCAAAAGTGTTTCAGTTCCTTTAGACCTGGACATAAATTTCAGTACGATGGTGAATGTCAGAGGGTGGATAAAAACCAATATCAACCTATGGTAGGCGTTTTAATGTATCTTGCCATAATAACCAGGCCAGATATATTACATTCCGTTGGGAAAATGGCACAGTGTAATACAGATCCGCACATTGAACATCTCCAAACAGTGAAACACATCTTCCGATACTTAGCTGGTACCCGTGATAAGCAGCTGGTATATAAAAGAAGCAAATCATCATCGATAAATGGCTATGTTGATGCTGACTGGGGTGGTGTTGATTCCGATCGGAGATCATACACAGGGTTTGTCTTCTTCTTGGGTAATTCGCTGATCAGTTGGGAATCGAGAAAACAAAACTTTGTTGCCCTAAGCAGTACCGAAGCAGAATACATGGCAGCGTCGGATGCAGCTAAAGAATCTGTTTACCTGCGAAGAATTCTAATGGAGGTCGGCTGGTCCAACGGCGAGCCAGTCACATTGCACATCGACAACCAAGGGGCGCAGAAATTGGCGTGTAATCCAGTACTTCACAAGCGAAGTAAACATATTGACATAAAACACCATCACATAAAAGAAATAATCAAGAGTCAGGAAATCGTTTTGAAATACTGTCCAACAGAAGATATGGTGGCTGACATCTTAACTAAGAGCTCGGCGAAACCCAAACACAGCAAATGTGTTCAACTTTTAAATTTCAACTAACATTATGTGACATCCACGTTGAGGGGGCATGTTGAAAACAGATGGCAACCACTATAACAACGTGCATGACACATTTGATAGCGTGTGTAAGTAGTATGTAAGCATTTTCTTCATTACTTTATTGTTCCACTTTATATTCATTCCTGTTTCAACCACTGAAGTAAAAAGACATTATTTTCTTTTCAATAAATAAATCGTTTTCTTTAATAAATAAATAAAACTCAAGAGGTACCACGAATCATTTTTAATTAATAGAACGTTTTACGTAAAAACAAACAACTGTTTTTCTTCCGCACACCCGTTGCACAATGGAATTCCCCTACCATTATCGGTAGTTTTATTCCTTATCGCCTTCGACGATATAAGAAACATTTTAACTAACCTCATACTTTTAGATCATTGTTTATATGCGGATGATGTATACATCCTTTGCAAAGCCAATGACTTAAGTAGAATCAATTCCACTTCAGGCGTCAAACTATCCCTAGAGAAATGTAAAATACTTCATGTTTGCCGCAAACACCTCTGTTCACAAACTAGTATCAATAATGCACAAATTAAAAACGTTAGTAACTTAAGAATCCTAGGATTAGTTTTTAACAACATAACTGGAAACAACACTGTTTAGAACTTAAGCAATCCCTAGCTGCGAGAACTAATATAGTTACTTACTTAGCCGGTAAAAAATGTAGAGTACATCCTTTCTTACTTAACCAAATCTTAAATTTTAAGTAAAATTGACTATGGGCTATATATTTAGGGTAACTGTCCAAAGTCGACTCTACAAATAATCAAACCGGTTTATCATCAGGCAGCTAGAAGAACTTCCGACAACTCCAGTTAAAAATATCTTGCCGGAAGCTGGACTCCCTAGTATCGAAGACCGAAAAGAAGCAGCCACATCTAAACTTCTTGCCAAGCTTACATTCAGTAAGAATTCAATTATCGATAACAATTGCAAGCAGTCCATTGGCCACAAATTAATTAAACGAATCCCATCGGTAATCAGCCTCATCCTGCAAAAAGCTGTACAAATGGAACTTCCAACGAAACGGGCACGGAACGTTATATCATCACATCCTCCATGGTTCATAAAATCAGAATCTTTTATTATGACCCTAGCTCAACACAAAAAGACAAAAACAAACAGTACAGCATATCGTTCATTATTCTCCACTGTTTCATCAGATCTGAAATGGGAAGGATGGAACCTAATATTCACAGACGGATCAAACACTGTGGATAATACTTCCTTTGCAGTCTCACTTGAAGATTGTTCCATTCTGAGCATCGGCATCCTGCCTGTATTTCCCTCGGTTTTTACCGCAGAAGCTTTCGCCGTTCTACAAGCTTTAAAAGCAGCTAGTAATCGCCACGGTAAGCATGTTATTTGTACCGATAGCCTCTCTGTGCTTAACGCTATCAGCAACCCCAACAACAACTCAGACCTTATTACCAACATAAGAAATAAAGTCATTAAATCTCAACACAAAACAGAACTATTGTGGACCCCCGGTCATGTTGGAATCCAGGGAAATGAGAATGCTGACTTCGCTGCTAACCTGGCCAAAGACGCTCCAGGCTATAACTTTGACATTTTCAGCAAATCAGATCTGAAAAAAGCCATACAGAAAGTACTAATGTGAAATCAACTTAACGATTGGAGCATATATCACCACCATTACAAGAAAGTGAACTCCGACAGATCCCACCCCAGGTACCCCACAACCCGCTCAAAAGTAAAATATCCAACTTCGTCCGATTGCGACTGTGTCACACTTCGGCTACTCATCAGCACCTGCTAAATAAAAAACAACCCTCCAGCTTGCCCTTTATGTAATGTTACCATAGATATATCTCATATATTAGAAAACTGCACTAAGCTAAGTCCTATAAGTAAGAACATATTTCAATTCAATTTATGAAGTACTTAAGAATCCTAAGCCTGTAAATATCGACCAAATCAATAAATTCCTGATAAAGTCTAATTTAACCGTATAACATTAAACTATCATAGAGCCAATAGTCTCCGCAGCTAGGCTCATTATTTCTTGTATTACCATGTAATTTTAATTACTTGCTAATAAATTATAATAATAATAATTTCGTATTTACTTTGTGCCTCGGATGTTTAAACAAGTATATCTGTATTCTGCTGAGCCATTAGTTCGTACTCGGAAAGATTAGTGGTGTGCACGATGTACGTGGAATTCTCAAATATTGCTACTCCACCTAGTGTAATAGGAATAATATGGGCTGTGCTATAATCTATCATTCTAGTCATCGAGAGCCGAAAAAGTGTAAAAAATATGCTGAAGAGAAAAAGAACAAAAAGAAAAAGAAAAACGGAACAATATTAACGAAGATTACTTTTATGAATCTTTCTACCTTCTATGATGACTGGTTCCTAAGTCCTTTTCCATAACTTTCTCTATAAAAATTGTACCTATATACCTTTTCACCTGGTTTATACGTTTTAGTAGTGGCATTTTCATTAAGTCGTTGAAGTGTTTTTTTCTTGTGCGACAATCAGTTTTCTACTTATTTCTTTCTGATCCTGAAGGGAACTGTTATGAATTACATCGATTGGTTTCGCATTTCTTACGGAAAGAATACTACTATTATATTTATGGGTTGCTAATAACATTAGATCAGTAGCTTCCCCTATCTGTTCTTGTACCTTAATGCACCTAGCTATCTCTAATAGGGTTGAATGAAATATTTCGATTTGTCCATTGCGAGGGTGGGTCAATAAGTCCCTGAAAAATGAAATAAGGAAAACTCTTTTCGGTATAAAAACATTTTATTTTTCAACATAGTCTCCTTTTAGGTCTATACACTTCATCCAACTTTCCTCCAATTTTTTGATGCCTTCCAAATAATACAATTTCTCGAGCGCCTCAAAATAAGCGTTTGTTTCAGCGATGACCTCTTCATTCGACCCAAATCTCTTACCTCCGAGCCCTTTCTTCATGTTTGGAAACAAGAAATAGTCGTAGGGGGCTAAATCTGGGGAATATGCTGGATGAGTTCGTAGCCTAACTCATGTAATTTTGCCATTGCGACTGCGGACTTGTGCGCCGGTGCATTGTCCTGGTGAAAAATAACTTTTTTCTTCGCCAAATGCGGCCGTTTTTGCTTCAAATCGGCTTGGAATCGATCCAGCAGCTCTGCGTAATAAGCGCCGGTGATCGTTTTACCCTTTTCAAGGTAATCGATGTGAATAATAAACCGCGCGCATCCCAAAAAATTGCTGCCACAAAAAACTCTTTGACAGATCTGTCTGAAAATTTGGGTGCGTTCTTTTGAAAGATGATTCTTAACAAAAAAAAAAAAAAAATTAAATTTAAGGTGACGACACAATTTGTGTTAATTTTCAGTGACTTAGTGACCCACCTTCGTACTTTCGCTGTGGAGTGTAGGAATAAAAAATTGGTCTATTGAAAAATTGTCTCTAAGTAAACTTTTAATCAAATTAGGGTGGAAGACTTTTTCGTTATCTGTAATTATTATTTATGTTTTTATTTCTGTAGCGGCCTAGTATTGCTAACAATGCATCTTTAATATCGACAGATGATCGAGAAACTATGGGTTTTACTATTTCGAAAGTCAGGAAGAGTTTTTTATCTGTTATAAAATATCAATGTGAAGTATTTCCCCTGAATTCTTGGGAATTTTTCCCAGTCTCTGGCTTACGCGGTTTTCTTTGACATTTGTTTTCTAAACAGATTTTGCAATTGGTTATGATTGATTTTAAGACCTTTCTAATATCAGGAAAGTAGTATTCCTCTATAATCGGATGGAAATTTTCCTGTAGCGACCTATGAGCGCGATTGTGTTCCGTTACTACAACTTCTAACTGGTCGCTTTTATTTATCAGATTAATGTGTATATAATGTGTACAAATTTAGTGCCAGGAAACTTTAATGTTGGTAGGTCACAACAAATAGCATTCGTTACATTCGGATTTATAAAATCTTTTCTTTCATCTAACTATGGTATGCCGTATATGCTTTTGAAACATAACTTTTGTTCGTTTGCTGAGATGACTCGATATCGTTAGTATGAATTGATTTTTAAACTGATTTATCGGATACTGTGTAGTTTTAATGACACTTGTCAAAGAAATTTCGCTATATACCGTATATTTGTTTGCGACTCTGTTATATTGTTTACATATTGTCTCGAAAGGGCGTCCGCCACTTTATTTTCTTTCTCTGATTTATAGAAAAATTATGAGTAAATTCTTCAGTAAATGCACGCCACCTTTTAATTTTTGCATTAGGATTATTATCCGATATGGCGAACGTTAATGGCTGATGGTCCGTAAATATGTGGATGTCCTTAATTCCATAAAGATATTGCGAAGCGCTTTTAGGGACCAAACAATGGCAAGAAGTTCGCGTTCATTCGTTGCGTAATTTTCTTCAGCTTTTGTCAACGTCCGTGATATCATAGTGATGGGCCTCCGGTTTTGGGACAATACTGCACCCAAAGCGCTTAACGAGCCGTCCGTTATCAGCTCAAATGGTTTATTGTAGTTAGGGTAAGAAAGAAGAACGTCCTCAGACGCTAAGATTTGCTTTATTCGTTCGAATACAAATAGAGCTTCCTCGTCGAGCTCTATTTTAACAATTTTAGAGTGATTTGTTGCAATGTGCCCGTTATCACCAAGAAAACATTTAGTTAAGGGCTTAGCAATTGCGTCATAGTCTTGGATAAACCGATGATAATATCCGAAGAGCACTAAGAATGATCAAGGTGTGCTTGGCTTTTTATAATTTAGAATAGCAAAATGCCCAGACAAGGTACATTTGTCTGGGCACATTTTAATTCCTCTTTGAGATATAAAAAAACCCTAGGAATTCGACGTCTTTTCTAAAAATTTTTTAATTTCTCTGGTGAGACACGCATTCCTGCGAGTTCAAGTTTTTATTAATAATTTTTCAATATCACGTCAGTGTGCCTGTTCATTGGGAGAATAAATAATAATGTCGTCTACGTAAACATGACAACTTTTACCTATATCATCCCGTAAAATATCATCGATTGCCCTTTGGAAAATGCTAGGCGCATTTTTTAGCCCAAATGGTAATCCCATTATTTACACTGAACGCCGTTTTTTGTATGTCTTTGCTATCCATCTCAATCTGATGCCAAATTAACTGAAGTATCCGGTATAGGGTACTTGTCGGGCACTATTTCTCATTAATTCTCCTAAATCCATATCATATCACCAATCAATGTCGAAGCCCTTTTTATTACCGACATGAACTGGTGAGTTATAAGGAGAACCTGATTTTCGAATAATACCGTTTCTAAGCAAAGTTTTTATTTCATTGTTAATGAATTCCGATGCGGAAATTGGATAACGGATAGCTTCTTGGGTAAATTGGTTCTTTTATTGTAGTACGAATGGTTGCCTTAACATTAGTGTTATAGGGTAATGCCCTATTAGGTTCGGCAAACGCATTAATATTGTTTTTTATCAGTTTATGAAATGAGACTAAAAAATGTGACGGAACGTGATCTATAGATGAATATAAATAGTCAACGAGTTAACTTGTTTGCAAGATAAATGTTTTATTTTCTCCTGTCCATTTTTATAGAACAAACGCTACTAATTATATCTAGTTTAGCTCCTATGTTTTTCAAAAAGTCGTAGCCTATAATTCCATCAAATGTCTTAAGATTAAAAAGGATAAAAAATGTTGAAATTTCTCCTAGAATATTAACTTTGCAGTATTTGCTTATTATATTGACACCATTGATTGATTTTACTTGAAATGGAGTTTCCTTTAAAGAAGCCCCTTTTAAGGGGTTAATACTTTGCGCATCGCTGCACTCGTTAAAAGTGGAATCGTCTGTTTCTATTTCGCTCAAGGCTTCTTCAAATAATGCTGGCAAATGATTTACTCTCTAAACATTTTCCTGTGGTGATTGTCTTGAGACTACATAACTACGCGTGCATTTTGCAGCACCACTGAAGTTTTGATTTAGCTTCCGATAAATTTGACGAGATTGGCCTATTGCTCGATTAGGTTGCTGTAATCCATTAATGATTTGGAAATTAGATGGTTTTCTAAAGACAGAACTTCCTATGAGTGTGGTCATAGGAATTGGATTCCTAAATTTGGTACTTGAATATATTGGTTATTCTGCTGTAGATGTGGGGATTGATGCAATGTGTTCTGCCTTATAGGTCTGTTTGAACTACCAGCCGCAAATGTGCGTGCGGACCCGTAACGTTTGTGATTCATTTCGAGTTCTTGTGCGACTGCCAAAGCAGTAGGTAGATATGCTGGTTTTGATGAGAAAAGAATATCACATATAGAACGACGAAGTCCGGAAATAAAAACTCTAAGAGCATTTTCTCTTGCGCGCTCGTTAAGAGCATCAACAAGATCATCATTTGCACTGTGTGTCATCATTTGTTTATTAATTATAAGTGTTAACTGTTTATCAACTAAGCCATGTTAATCAACAATAGACAAATTATTTTGCCCTAGAATGCTTAATTAATTTTCCAGCACGTGAATGGGTTTTTTGAATAAGTTTGGTCTAGTGTAGCTATGATCGCCTTGAAGTTAAGCACTGTGTTGAATTGAAATATGGTGTAAAAAACGGTGAACTCAATTGGTTGTGTTCGTACCTAACAAATATAAAGTTCCTGCTGAATGTCGTCGTATGATGCAAGAGGACCTAGAAAATCTCAATGTATGGTTGAAGCAAAATAGGTTAAAACTCAACGTCAACAAAACGATGCAGATTATCATAAACGATCAACAAGAAGACGACACAAGACTGATAATTGAAGGAGAAGCTATTGAGAAGGTAAAATAAATTAAATATTTAGGTATAATTATAGACAGTAAAAAATAGCTAAGAAAGTAGTTTTTTTTAACAAGAATAAGAAATGACGTTTCAACATTACGAGTAAGTGCAATAAAAATTTTCAATGTGATAGTAAAGCCACACTTTGAGTATTGTTCAACTGTTCTTTGTTTATGTAATGATTCCATGATTCAAAGGCTATGATTACTACAAAATAAGGCTATACGGTGTATTTTAAAGTGCAATAGATAGTTTAATGTCATATTAAATACGTTGAAATGGTTGTCCATTAAGCAGAATTGTAATGAATGTCTTAATTTTTGTGCATAGGATAAAATACAATTTATTACCAAAGTACTTATCGAAATATGTAATATATTTGTATAAGAGCCATATTTGTTAAGAAATATGAACGATATAAGACTTCCAAATTTATTAAGTGCTAGATCACAAAATTCGCTTATTTATAAAGGATTTAAATTATTTAATGAGCTACATAATAGAGTAAAAAATGAAACAAATCTGAAATTATTTAAGAAATCAGCTATTGAATTTGCAAGACAATCGTATTAAGAAACATAAGACGTTTAATTGTAAACTTACTAATAACTGTAATAATATAATAATTCAATGTAATATAATTGTAAATTGTTTATGAATGGCTTTTAAAGCGAAATAATAAAGAACCTATCTATCTACTCCCGTTGCAAGTTTCGGAGCACAAAAAAAAAAAAAAATGCTGACAAAGTGGCGTTGGCGCTACCAGTAATTTTATTTCTGAAGATTCTCATAGCTATATAGTATTTTTCTGATCCCTCTATATATATATAACAGTTCACTGCGAAATGGGCGGCTGTTCGCCATGCCGGATAAGCAGGATGATCTCCAATAAATCCGGCTAATAATTTGATTAAATCAAGGGTGGTATTCCCTGAATCAATAAGAGGATTGATGGAGACTGGAGCAGATGTTTCAACGCGAGGTGCTTGTAGGCGACTAATAGTCGCCTGTATTTGTTCTTGATTCATTCTCTTTTTTTCACTTCTTTCAATATATTTCACTTACAATATACTTTCAATATCTTTGACTTCATTAACAACTTATGAAAACACTACGAGTATCTCAGAAATAACTAATTACACTAATTCAATAATAAAAAATAAATACAGAAGTGATATTAACTCACTTTAGCACTGGTATCATTTTTATGTTTTATTTTTATTCAAAAGTTTATGAAGTTTTTTTTTTTTATTTGCAGGCCCCACGTTGGGCGCCAGTTAAACTAAACGTCTTTTCCGTTCGGTGAATTTTTACCAAGTGCGTTTATTTTTCCCATACTAAAATCTACCTTAACAATGTTTTGTGTATACTATACTTAAAATACTAATAGACCACGGTTGCATATCAGCTCTGGTATCTGGTTGTGGGTTCAAGGTGAATGTTTTGCTGTCTAGTTGAAGTGCGCGAGTTTCCGATCTGGTGTCTAATGACTTATGCTGGGCTGTGGGTTCAAGGTTATTTGTTCTCTGCTGTCTGATTGAAGTGCGCGTGTGCTAACTTATATATTGTTTTTTTCCTCGTAGAGACTTCTTTGCTTAGTAATTTAATTATTTTACCCTGATTATCCAATCTTCTTCTTTACGTGTATCTTTACAATTTAGGAATACGATTTGCTGTCTACAATTGACATGTTGTTTTAACATTAGGTGGTGTTTTGTTTAATGGTTTGCTTACATCATTTATTTTAACGTAAGCAAAATCTCTTCTGCAATAGGTTTGTGTATGCCCAGAAGCTTAGCATCGTTTGTATTGCAGTATTAAATTAGAGCTTTTTCGAAGTGGCTCAACCTTAACAACAATACCTATTATTGATTTGATGGAGGAAATTTTTTCAACATCTTCTTGATTGTGAAAAGCGAGCATAAAAAGCGGCAACTTTATATTTCTTGATTTTGTTTCCCCATCATTACTTTTTATTCTTTCTTTCTTAATTAAGCTTTTCGCTTCCAAGATTTTAAATCTTGGCTACTACTTTAAATAGTCTAGCAGCTTTATTTTCATGTGAGTGCCACTGCAATTTCATTTTGGTCAGCTCATCTGTTATTTCTCTGTGTGCGTCAATGTCATCGACATTTATTTTCCAATTGTCTGATGTAAACTTACATTCTTTTTTCGTTTTTTGTTCGATAACTTTGTTTAACTCATCAAATGATTGGTGGTGGTAATTGTTGCATTTTCATCCCAGTATTTGTTTGTTTTGTCATAGCCGCACTATCATGATTTAATTTTCGTCTGTGTGGTATTCCTTTTGTCTATTTTGCTGGGTTGGTTGGGCAGGATTTTTATTAGTACTATCCATCAGCGTGACTCCAGCTCCTTTATGTGATTTTGCAAGCTTGCAACTAGTTCTTCAAGATTTTTCCTTGTTTTAAGTTCAGTTTGCCAGTCTGTGTTGTAGTTAACTACTTCTGTTTCCGCTTGTGAATCTTTATGGTCATTACTAGCTAAACGCGCTACGTTGACTATTTTTTTCTTTTAGAGCTAATTGGGTTACCATTTCTTAGCTTCTTAGCTCAGTAGTTTTTCGAAGAGTTATTGGTGTGAGAGAACTCCTTCTGGAATTTTGTTGGTTTAGCAATAGGTATAGGTATATATAGTGTATGTAAGGGTGGCCGTGGTGTAGTGGTAACATCATTGCTTGACACGCTGTTGATTCACGGTTCGAATCCTGATGTCAAGAATCATCTATTTATTTCACATGAAATAAATAAAAAAGTCGATCACTTGCGAAAGCTAAGACAACTCTACTGTGAAGGCATAACATTTTCATTCATTTTTAATGCATTTTTTTATTGGGTAATTCATTATAACTTACATGCTAGACAAAACGCTTAAAACTAGCTTAACTAACTTAACTATTCTTATTCTAACTTACTGGCCCTATGCGGGCGCTCTAAGCTAAACCTAACACTTAAAACTATGTCTTTCGACGTAACGAACATGAAACTTGTTTATTTATTCGTTCTTTTAAAATTTAAACTAAGAAAATTGGTCAAAAACTTAGTGTCTGAACATTTTTTTGTATTCTTATGAATAAAACTTATAAACTACCTTAAAATAAATCTTAAAACTATCTTATTCTAAATTAGCCTATCTTATTCTAAACGTAACGTAAATTTTTTTTGTTTTTTTTTTTTTTAATTTTTTTTTTTTTTTTTGTCGAGTGCTGTTTTTTTGTAATTTTTTTTTATGTTTTTTGTGTTTTTTGTGTTTTTTTTTTTATTTTTTTTCATCCAAGTGCTGTGGATATATTTAAATTTTTTTTTTTTTTTTTTTTTTTTATATATATATTATTCACTACTTACACCTACCTAAACCTAAAAAACTACCTAAACCTAAACTATGTAAGTCGGCCATGGGCAAGAACAGCCAACTTTCAACAACAAACAGGCTACCCTGGATTAGGAGGAAACGACGAAGGAGTTTCCTCTCTTTCGGCCAGCCACCAGAAATGACCGTACTGACGTTGTACGTCATCAACATCGCGACCCGATACCGCCCTACTAAACCGGAGACGCTCCACACTGCCGTGTGCAACGTCTCTGTCGTAGTTGAGTCGCCTATCCACAGCTGTCCGAGCAACGTGGAAGATTAGCGGCACTGCCAATCTGTCCTGGATCAGACCTTTCTTATCAAAATAGAGGAACGCCTCTGGGGGAACAAAGCCGTTAAGGCGCACTCTCTCATGATACTCGGAATTGGGGTAATAAGCCCCGAAGATCAGGTTGTTCGTCGAGCTCATTGCTCTTGCAATGTGCCTTCGAATCAGCTTGATAACGAAATTATCCACTCTTATTAGATTAGCCCTGTTGTATAGGACCTCATTGGGATAGAATTATATGTACTGGGACTCCGGTGTTCTGTATAAATGAAGGCAAGCCCTCTCAAACACCCGAATCTTTTCCAACAAGCTTGCTCCCACGTTGAACCACACGGGACATCCATATACGAGCATGGGCCGGATGAGGGCCATGTAGCAGATTACCTTTACCCTTGCATCGAGTTGCTTGCTATAAAAAGGTCTCTTTGTAAGGGCAAAAGCACCTTTGGCTCTGGCCAGAGCAGCATCTATATGTTTGTTAAAATATAGATATTGGTCTAACCAGAGCCCCAGGTATCTGACTACACTTCGACTGGCAAGTGTCTGTCCGTGCGGTCCCACGATTGAGAACTTTCGCCAATTCTTTCTGGTATCCCTAGAGGCCCCAGACAACGGCGTCCTAAAAAGAATGGTTTCCGATTTCTGGAAGTTGATCTTCAACTTCCAGTCATCGCAACATTGCTGAATCTTATCGAAGTCACGTTGCAAGAGAATTGCAATGACCTCGATTTTTGGTCCTGATCTGTACGCGATCAAGTCGTCTGCGTACGCTATGGCATGGTGTAGTGATCCTATGAGATCGCTCGTGTAAATGTTGAAAAGGATCGGTGAATTAACCGCACCTTGTTGCAGATCATTTTTAATTAGAAATGTTCCAGTAGAAGTCACATTGCCATTTTTGACGATGAACTGCCTACCGGTGAGCATGTTATAAATAATGTACAGCAGTGGTTTGCTTATGCCCAGCCTGCTCAGCTTGTAAAAGAGTCCCTCTAACCATACGGTGTCGAAGGCCTTCTTCAAGTCAATCAGGCAGGCACCCGTGCATTGGTTCTTGCTTTTGTTCCATTGGATATCCGATACCAGTTTAGACGCGGCATGTATTGTATCATGCCCCGCCTTAAAACCGAATTGGTTATCCGGAATTATATTACTGTTCTCAGTCCACTTAAGCAAGGCTCTATTGATCACTTTCTCGAATACCTTGCTGATGTGCGGAAGGAGACTTATCGACCGGAGATTTGCCGGATTGGAGGTGTCCTTACCCCGTTTGGGGATGGGTTGTATCACTGCTGTTTTCCAATGCGCTGGATAATGTGCATTATTCAGTGCATTGTTGAACAGAGTTGTGTAAATGTCCACCGCTTCTAGAGGGAGATGTCGAAGCACAATGTTCGACACTCCATCGATTCCTACAGATTTCTTCATCCTCAATGAGTCGAAGATCGCTTGGAGCTCCACCTTCGATATGTACGGGGGTGTACCCTTTCATCGGCGATGACATTATTTGCCATGTTATCGTCATTGAACTCGGTAAAACCTATGTTCTCGGATCGCCAGTGCTCTATATCATTTCGAAGGTAGAAGTTGTGCACAAGGACGCGATTTTCCAGGTCGTGGTTCGGGCAAATGGTATCATTCACCTTGTACACTTCCTGGAAAGTCGCTCCTATAGCCTCTACCTTCTCCTGCGGATCTTCGATCACAAAGAAGTTGTCATCCTCTACTGCGTTATCTGGATCTATACCTGCTGTTATAAGTATTCGTCCACTGTTCGTCGTTCGGGGGATCTTAAGACACGGAAGGTCGTTTTGATTATTCCTCCGAAATATTTTATTTATTTGCGGGAACATACTCGGGTTGTTGGATTTTACAGCCCGAATTTTATTGTTCCAATGCAAATTTACAGAAAGTCTGTAATTTTCTCTAATTAACTTCTGGAGGTTTTTAATCAACGACTTCAGTGTCCTAACCTCCGAGTTCTGTCTGTCAGTAAACTGTCTGTACAAGGTTTTTAGTCTCGACAGCAGTCTACTTTTGTGTTGGTGTAGTGCGTCAATTGTTGCATTGCGGAATATGTCTGCGTTGTCAGTATGTTGATACCGAGGTATCGTATTATCCATAGTTCGTTTAATTGTCTCGTCCATTTGTTTTAGGTACCAGTCAATCTCCTCGTTTGACAGATTCCTATTGGACGGTGGGTAGAGCGAGTTCGAGGAGAGTGCTCTTGTTAAAGTTCTGGAGAAGCGAGTCCAACGCGTCCTACTATAATTGTAGGGGTACGTTTGGACAAACTCCTCCAACTCCGCAATTTCGTTGGGAATCGTTATTACGGCACTGAGTCTGCAATGGTCACTGTCATACACAAATGTGTGCAGGCAGTTTATGGTTTGTCGGTCCATGTCGGTCAGTTGTAACCGTATGTCGAACAGCATAAGATCCAGATAGGAGCCACTTCTAGGAAACGACGGACTATCTGTTGCTTTCAAATCGAGTGTATACTCGACACTGTGCCGACCCCACCAATTGAATTAGTAGGTTCCCTCTAGGATTAGGTGTGTTGTTTCCCCAATCTCTATGTTTGGGCATTGAGATCTCCGGCCATGATGAAAATAATTCTCCTCCGACTCCAGCCTTAGGAATCGAAAAAGTGTCTCGAGCTCTGAAATAAATAAAGTAGATTGAGTAGCTTCAGGTGCATAGAGTGCTATCATGTACATCTTCTTTCCACTTTGGAGAGGGATGCACACGATGCACGCTTTCCAGCTCCTGGAACCTTCGCACTTCACCGCTGTACATTACTTTAAATTGCAGTTGTTTGCGTATGAAGATCGCAACACCTCCTCCTTGTGTAGAGTTGGGTCGGTCTCTTCTGACAATACTGTATTTATTGTGCCCCAATTTTGTGCTTCTGGATAGCTTTGTTTCGCTAACCATAAGCACATCAGGGGTTTGGTCTTCAAGCAACTTAAACAATACGGCTCTTCGCTCGATCCTAATCAGTGAATTCACATTCACCGCAAGGATCTTCAAGGATTGCTCCTCAATGTTCGTACCCATTACGACTGAAGGTGCGTTAAGCCCGGCCAGAAGTGCGTAGATCTGGTCCACCCGCTTCGCCTGCTCCTTGTACCTGACGTTGAAGCTGCTCCATCTGCCCTTGGATAGAGAGCAAGATGGTAAGCAAGTCAGATTGAGCCTCCGGTGCTCTAGGCGCTGGGGCTCTGAGAAAGCAACCTTCGGTCTTTTCTGTTCCGCGTTTCCCCGACCTGCCGCCATTTGGGCGTAGGTCACTTGGGGAGTCACGGATGGTGTTTGAATTGGAGCAGATGGACGTTTCACTACAACCTTCTCCTGCCGAACCAGATTTACTTTCTTAATATACTGGAACTTAGGACAACCCCGATAGTTTGCGGTGTGTCCCGAGTTCCTGCATAAAGCACACGAGAGCTGGCTCTTATCTGCCACTCCATCCTTTACCCAGAGTGCATTCCTCTGCTTTGTGGTTCTTTCCACACTTAACACATCGAGGCTGCATTTCGCAGTTCGACGAGGCGTGACCGAACCTTTGGCAGCGAACACATTGTAAAATGTTTTCGCTCCTTCTTAATTTTTCCCATGCGACAACCTGGTAGTCTAGGACTTTAATACTCCTCTTAGACCATCCAGCTTGCTATTGGGTGAAAGCTGAACAGGAAAAAACGGCAATTTCCGCTTCTCCCTTTTTTGCCTTAGCTGTGGTGAATGGCTTGACCCCTACGAATTCGAGCTCGTTGCACTCTTTCTCTTTAAGCAGCGCAAGGAGCGTCTCCGGATCAGTAGACGGGTCTATCCCCCTCAGCAAGCATTGTTTGCCGCTTTTTCCCCCTTCGGGGTGAAGGAGAAGAACTCCGTCGTCGTGTCCCTAAGTAAACTGCTTAATTTTTTTTATAATCTTCCACTGTATTACAGTGGATAGCATGTCTAATTTTCATTTAATCTTTTAATGGAAAAAATTATTTCTCTATGGCCGACTTA
This sequence comes from Pocota personata, assembly GCA_963082735.1. NCBI lineage: Eukaryota > Metazoa > Arthropoda > Insecta > Diptera > Syrphidae > Pocota > Pocota personata. Next base: position 97,811,040 of record OY720431.1, on the reverse strand, counting down.
CATAGTTCGATGGTAATCCTTCAAACTCCACCTTGTAGGTATTTATTGGCGGTACCCTCGCTTTTGCCGTCGTCTTCGGTTGCTGTTGGTTCTGCTGCGGTTGTTGTTGCTGTGTTTCTGCCTGCTGCTGCTGCTGGTTGCTGCTTTTTCTGCATGCTGTTGTTTCTGCTGCTGCTGCGATTGTTGTTTATTATCTTGCTGATGCGATTTCTGCTGCTGTTGTAGTTGCTGCTGTTGTTTCAGCTGTTGTCTGTTGCTGCTGTACTTGCGGTTGTAATTGGCTGTTGCCGTTGGCTTTCTGGCGGGCTTGTTGTTGTTGTTTGTTGAGAGCGCTGGAGGCTCTTG